>CAHIKZ030003348.1:612500-645000 GCA_903632075.3 Acanthosepion pharaonis | reverse complement strand
CCTTTCGATAGTAGCACGTGCACAATTGTACTGACTCGCGACGACCGTGCACATAACTATTACTTCCTTGCTTGTTGTATTGGAACTACAATAAATTTGTTACTATTTATCCACCATGTTTTCCCATTCCATATACCTATTAGCACGGAATATAACATAAAAAAAGGCTAAAAAAATAATAGATGCATTATTAATAAAAAAAAAGGGAAAGCCAACACTAAGTAGCATGAATTATGATCATGGCCACATTCAGTTAAATGCAAAAATGAATCATCCTTGATAATGTCTAAAAGTACATCTGAAAGCGCTTGGACATAAAGAACATTCAAACAGTTTCTATATAATTTATGTCCGGAAAAGAAGAAAATTATAAAAACGCAAAAACCAAATAAAAAAAAACTTAAACTGCAGTACCTTGTCAGTTGTTTTAATGAAACTTTTATATATATATATATATATATATATATATATATATATATATATATATATATATAAAGTAAGTGAACATAGAAGTCAACATAGGGGACAGTCTGTTTCATGCTATATGCAATCGTGGCCTGACGATTGCATATAGAATGAAACAGACTGTCGCCTATAAGTTTTGACTTATGTTCACTTTTTATATTTACACACTCTCTATCTCTGATATTGAGCACTTTATTCCATAAATATAATACACCTTAAGACTATATTTCTTTTATATATATATATATATATATATATATATATATATATATATATATATATATAATTATTTTTAAAAAAAATATGATTTCTTCACTACATAAGATTTCTCATGTTTCAAAAACGAGAGTTGATTTAGGAAAATTTAGGATTCCTAAATTTTCGCTTGACGATGAAACAGGGCTTGATACCTTAATTCAGTTTAATTTTAATAATTATATTGAGGGTTTCGGCTCTCGTTTTTGAAACATGAGAACTCTTATGTAGCGAAGGAATCATATTTTTTTAAAAAATTATTATAATGTAAGATCTACTTCTGTATGGAGCACTGTTTTTTTTAAATAAAAACAAAAATACTAAAGAACTCCAGATTATTTACCTAACGTGTTCTTTCCAATTTTTTTACATACCCGCATATATATATATATATATATATATATATATATATAATTAATGCTTGTGCATTAAGTGCTAGCAAAACTTTTATATACCCTTATACAAACAGATATATGCACCCCCATCCCCACACACAAACATGCACAGGATAAGGGGTAAATTGTCACCATTTTATATTTTTAATTCTGCACATGTGCATTATTTATTTTTGATTTTGTCAACTGCACACTATAGAAATTTGGAACGGCATGCGGTACTGCTTGAGATTAACACTGGAAGACACACTACAAACATTTCAAAGAGTTTAGGTGTCAATCTGGGGACCGTGCAGAGGATTCAGAGTTAGATGAGTCTAATGGAAATGGCGATCACGAAAGTATGGCAGCACTGATAAGAAAAGAACAATTTGATTGTGAGGGCTTCAGACTCAAAACAAATGCAGCTACATCAAGTGTTTTGAGAAGATAGTGATGCCCGGGATCAAAAGGGTGGCTACTGGAAGTCCCTATGTCTGCCAGCAGAACTCTGCACGATGTCACACAAGCAGAAGAACCCGGTCATGAGTGAAACAATTTCTGTGACCACATCACCTTTTATTTCTGGTTACCTAACTCTCCAAATTACAACCCCTAAATATTATCTGTGGGATGCAGCTGCACAAGAGACCAACAAAACTTCTTCTAACACCAAAGATGAATTATGGTAGCATTCAACAAATTAATCAAGGATAACATCGAGAGCAGTCGGAAGAGATTCCAAAGTCATCTGGAGACCATGGCAATTTTATTAAATAAATTTACTCTTTACTATTTCAAGATATTTTTGTAAGTATATGTTAAAACGAGATGTCAGTGTTATTTTCATTTTTGTAGTTTAGATTAGTCTGATTATATATATATATATATATATATATATATATATATATATATATATATTTTTATATATATATGTGTGTGTGTGTGTGTGTGTGTGTGTGTGTGTGAAAAGTGTGTATATAAATATAAGTATAAATATATATATAATTATTTATATATATATATATATATATATATATATATATATATATATATATATATATATATATATATATATATAACTAGACTCGTTTCGAAAAAAACCTCGAATTTTTGATTTGCTAATAAAATCAATCTCGAGGGAAAAAAGGTTTTAAAAAAGAAAGAGCTACAAACATGAACTTCTGCCGACAAAAAAAATCGCACAGATGCAGGTCTGAAGCCCAAAGAAAAAACCCCGATACGAGTAAACAACTAACTAACAAAAGAGCTCAATACAACCGTAGAGCAGACCTAGATACACCTAGTGAGTTGACAAACCTACCTAGGTTTCACCTAAACGGATCGTCAGGGAAAGTTTGGCTAACGAGGCAAAGAGAAACATATATTTATAACTTTCCTGACGATCCGTTTAGGTGAAACCTAGGTAGGTTTGTCTGGCTCACTAGGTGTATCTATATATATATATATATATATATATATATATATATATATATAATTATTTGTCTGATGATCGCAAAAGCGTGAAAGCCAGGTCACAAACTCACATCAATCCAACCAAATATATATATATATATATATATATATACGCACACGCGCGCACCCCCTATATATATATGTATATATATATATATATATATATATATATATATATATAATTCTTGCAGCTTCAAAACCAAATACACACATCAAATGTATTCACATATATACATATACTATATATTATATTACTTTGATTTTTGCATAATTTATACAATTTATCCATCGCACCCTGTATATAAATATATATATGCCATTATTGTGGCTTCACAACTAAATACACGCATGCAAATATATTCACACACACACACATATATATATATATATATATATATATACATACACACATACACACATATATAGCATCCATCCTTGTGCAATAAGTGTCATACAGACCTTTAAATACACTCAATACACACACACACACACACATATATATATATATATATATATATATATATATATATATATATATATATATCTTCTTCAGAAACACTCCTTCCTATTCTATTCTCAAAACATGTTTTTCCTTTATGTCAGATTTATACAAAACCAAACTGGAGTCACGCATGACATTTTTGACACTGTGACATATCTCTCCCCACCCCCGGCCAGCTGTCACCTCTTCCCTAACTCCCACCCATGAGCATGCCCTTCCAGGCAATTTCCTGTCTTTACACTTGCAAGGGCACCTGTCTCGTTACTTGCTACATATGTACTCAGCACTGGAGATAGGTGCTCTAATACAAAATATTCCTGAACACGAGAACTATATTGATGCACATTTCAGAGGAAAATGCCAAAATGCATTGTCGTTTCTTTGTAATGGAGTGTTTTTCTTCGGAATTAGATGTGCTTCTGACATTGTCACGGTTTTAACCCTCTCTTTCTCTCTGACCTCAAAATGAATCTCATTCTCTGTATATTCTTTACTTATGATTGTATATATATATATATATATATATATATATATATATATATATTATATATATTTGATGGACTCGCCCGGCGTTTCAGACGCATGAGGGCTAACAATTTACTTTTGCTTTACTCCACATTTAATATTTGTGTCTTTTGTAAGACACTAAACTTGTCCTGTTTTTCAAATCACATAGCGTCTTTTACATGCGAAATGTTGAACAGTGACAGTATTCTTACAATATCACCTTAGATTATTGATGTACTGAAATCCGTGTGTGAATGTGGCTCCAAATGACACTTTAGCATGTTTTTTTCTCCCCATACTACAGTCAACAACAGCATGTAAGGCAATAAAGCCACTAAGGCACAAGGGGTTACCTGGTGTGGGAAAATTAAGAACAGAAAAATTATAATGAGTAGGAAGGGAAAAGATTAATCAGGAGGAAAGTAAATCGTGATTGACATTACATTTAATTTTTTGTGGATTAAAGTTGGCTGGAAAGCATGGAGCTGGAAGAGAGTTCCATAAGCGAGAAATGCAAGGAAAAAATAACAACTCTTAGCATAGCACTTACGGTTACATCTAGCCAGCTTAACTGTCTAGTACTGCGCTTAAATTAAAAACGTCTAGGTACTGATATATACAAAGAAATGTGGCACAAGGCCGTAGGGGGATGGGGAAAAGGACAGTCTTCTTCTGCTTTAACGATAACTTAGCAAGCCACAAACACTGACTTAATCATACAAACAATATTCCTTACACCAAAACAACACATTCTTACGTACTTTTCTTGCTACATTCACCATAATACCTCATTGTCTCTATGAAAATACTAACTAGTCCGCATATATGTACAATTCATTGTCTGTGGTGGAAGGGGAATAAAACAACAATTTTAAAAACTAGCCCCAATTAGTATTTACAATATGAGCTAAAACTATTTCTAAGAAACTAAACAAAATAATGTTAGTAATGAAAAAAAACCACAATCACTAAATGTGGCAGAAATATAAGTTAACTGGACGAAATCAATGTGGGACTATAATAATATAAAACATTCATTCATCCAAGTACTCACACCGACACGCACTCATTCAGACACAACAGCAAACACAAAAACACACGCGAAACGAAAGGCGCCCCGCATCCACCAGAGAACTGACATCACTAACCACCTAACGAGAGAGGGACAGAAATAAAAGTGGGGCCAATGAGCATACATACCCTACGTAAATTAACTGGAAAAAGAAACTAAAGATTCAAAACCAAGCCTAAACTAACCTAATTTCGAGATGGGTTGCCCACGTTCAACCCAGGAAGAGCAATATGTTGATGCCTAACCGGCATCAAAGTGCCACTCCAGGTCAGCTGACCTGGATTCGTCTTTAACTTGCGAAGGATATGTTCCAACGCAAGAACGTAAAGCAAATGCGAAAACGGAAAACCTTGACGAATGGAGCCAGACAATACGAAAGACTACGATCGTACCCCATTCACCTCCACCAGCGCACCGGGATTCACATACCGAAGTTGGATCCAGGTGTGTAAGTACGGCCCGAAACCGGCCGCCGAAAGGACAGCCTCCAGAAATCGATGGTCAACCCTATCGAAGGCCTTGGACTGAACTAAATTGATCAGCGCGGCTTCATGTCGACTTGCTCGATGATCAAACGTACCATATGAAGGTTGTCTTGAATAGTCCTACCCTTCACAGCACAAGTCTATTCGGAGACAATCAGACTAGAGAGGAAAGGCTGCAAACGGTTCGCTAAGATCTTAGCTAAAATCTTTAAGGGCAAAAGTTACCTAACCCATCCCACCGTTCTTGTCCTTGCGTAACAACTTGATCACGACTCAGGTGAAGCGTTGAGATATAGACCCCTGCTTCATCCAGCGGCCGAATCTCAGTGCCAGCAAGGGAACAAGAACGGGCGGCTGACTTAAGTACACTTCGTAGGGAAGACCATTCAATCCCGGAGATTTGTCTAGACCAATCTGTTTCGGTGCTTCCCGGATTTCTGACTCTGTGATGGGACCCTCGTATCCAGCCGCTTCAGCAGCCTCAAGGCAGGGAAAGTCAGCTAAATATGCGTCAAATTGAGCAGGGCTCATATCGGGCTCCCTGGTGAAAAGTTCCTGAATGTACTCACGAAAAGCCTCACTATGACCATTTGTAGTCACGGTCAGCTTATCCGGCAATGTGACGCATGCCATATGTCGTCGAGATACATTCCGAGATTCCGCTGCACGCAATTCAGCGGCCATATTCCTTGCTTCAGAGGACATTCTTTTTAACATAGCCCTAACTACCAGAGCTTGATCCTTCTTGATATGCAAAGAATCCAACGCTGCCTTAGCTAAAGCTACGTCCCCACTATCACGGGATTTGATCTTCTGATCAACTTTCTGCTCACAAGCCGTTTGCGCCGCTAATCTATCTAGATTGAGCCGACGACTATAATCAGCAGCAAACGTTCTAATTTTGGATTTTAAATTATCCCACCAGGCATTCCTAACAACAGCCCCCGCCAGTTCCATCTGTATTATTAGTAGCAGCTGGTCACGGAAATCTTGGTCACCAAATAATGATCAGTTTCATTTCCAGTAGCCAGCCATCTTTACCTTAGGCTTATACGTTTACACAGACCCGGACGAGCCTATTATCCGAATAAACTATATAATGGAAACTTGGACACCCTAAGAGCCCTACATCGACTCTCCTGACTGACTCGGTCGAGGTAGCTATAATGTACCTCTGTAGCCGAGCCGCTACTATTAGTCCAAGTCCACACTACCTCCCGAGGATGTTCATTCCAGCACAGATAGGCAGCTAAATGCTATCCGACGATCTGAGGAGAAACCTTATATACTGATACATTTCTCCTCCGCCTGCCTTCATATTCAGTCCGCAGAATGATGTCGTTCGTTATTAAATCTCTTGTTGTTGCTGCTTCACAATCAGCAGGCGTGGGTAACAGTACATCCCACATAAAAAAGGTTTCCTTTGATGACTCTCCGAACTTTAATGCATAGAGAAGTCAAAGCATTGATTCCAGTGTCTTTTGTGGAGCGACAAATTTTGCGCGAACGCTTGTCTACCACAAAACTGACACAATTCTTTTTTCAACCTACTTTAGTTCCTCGGGATTTGTCAAGAGCCCATCTGCTGTGACCAGATGTGCGTAACTCTTGGCTTTCTCCAGGAACTCCGTCATGTCGATTTTACATTTTGGAGGGGACGTCTGGCAAGAGGGTGTCTCTCCAACTTCTACATTTTCGTCTTTGTTTCTGTTATCATCACTTTTTTGGGGTCTGGTTTGAGGAACTTTGGCGATATTCGGCCTCCATACTTTTGTCTTGAATCTTGGTTTCTACAAAATTTTCTTCATTTGTGGACACCATACTTTTGGTGGAATCTGGATTTTCGTCCAAATTTTGGCCCTCTTCGTCATCCAGCACTAATTCCTTATCTGAATTATTTTCTGATAACTCATCAGGAGGATATTTCTTTTTTAGTTCCAAAAAGATTTTTAGCAGTCCTCTTGACACCCATTTTTTTAAAACAAGCTTTTTTTTCACATAAAACAGAAACAAAAATTTAAAATACAATTAAACAAAAAATAAATATGAACGGGACAAAATAATAACACGAAAACAGTTAAATGAGCAAAAGTGGTTACTTAAAAAGAAAACGTATGCAAAAAAGACAATGTGTGGTAAAAATATAAACAGCTAACAATCACAAATAAGAAAATATGCACAAAAAATGATTATGCAAACGAAGACCCACAAAGTAAGGCAGACCATAAACAATAAGTATCTTTTTTTTAAAATTATACAACAGTAAATACAGTCAAAATATACGTAACAAATTAACAAATACAATACGGCTGCCGTAAAAAAATCTGTGTCAGCCCGAAAATGAATGAAGCATGTAAACAAAAATAAGGAAGAAAAGCAAATAGAAAAATAATTAGGAAAAATTAAAATTAACACACAAAAGATTTAATCAATAAAAAGAAAATTTAACAGATAGTTAAACAAAGAACATCAAAGAACAAGGTAACATGTAGAAATAATAAATAAACAAAGAAAAATAAAGTCAGACGCAGAATAATTAAACAACGAAAAATTAAAATTTTGTGGGGGTAGTTACAGAAAATTAAAAGGAAAAAATATATTCAAAAAATAAGTATAAAATAAAAGAAAATCAAAAGTAATAATAAAAAAATAAGAAATAACAAAGGTGTTGAAACTTGACTAATGCATGGAATAATAATGCAACACAAAATGTACTTAGAACAAAATGTATTGAAACAAGAAAGTGTACACAATATTTACATATAGTCTTTTGTATATTCCTGGTAACCCGTTCCTGGAGAATGTGTTGACTGAGTCGCAGTCGGGCAGAGTCTCGGGTTGAATCTCTTGATTCCTCCCTCTCTTCCCGGTACCAACCATATTTATATGGTCGGTACTCCACTATGCAAATTAGGTGGATCCTACCAAAACAAAAGGGTAAAGTAATACTGTGGGGAGGGTAAAAAAAAGAAAAATACAAACTTTTGGCAAAAATGTCAGTAGTAAGAACGTAAGAAATATAAAATTAAAAGGAACTTAACGTAAATAAATGCTGAAAATCAAAAAAAACAGTTCACAGATAATTACAGTAATGCATCTGGCATCAACCACCGGTCTTAAGACATCTGAAAAAAAAGGAACTCTCTCACTGAGGTACCATAGCGAAGAGCTCATCCAAACAATTACCATGAAAGTATTTATAGAAAAGACAGAGAGAGGCAACCTTGTGGCAGTGGATAGCAACTGAAGCAGAGCTGTCAGATCAGGACCAATAATATAACATATTCCTCAAGGTAAATGGCTGGGGCCCTGGACCATATGTGGCAGCAATATTCTAAGCATTGATGAATAGCGGACAATATATATGTAAGATAGATTCTGGAGAGAAATATTGTCTTGTATGACACAGTGAACTGACTTTCTTGGCAGCTGACCTAGCAATGGATTCAACATAGTCTTTCCACTTCATGGCATCTGAGAATGTTAACATGAGAAGGTACAATGAATCACTTATCTGGAGGTTAGCATCAGCCATGCTGATGGAAGGCAGAGATGGGTCTTTCAGATGATTAATGAAGAGAAGTATGACTTTATTATATTTCTATATATTAATAAACAATGAAAATAATAAAATAACTTGTTTTTCATGTTTGTGCATGTTGCCTGGACTGCTATGGGTGAGGGAGTGAGGTTGAATATATAGCCAAAAATTGCATATGAATATGATTTTTTATTGAGTGCCCTACTGAAGTGGTGACATGTCAGATGTCACAATAAATAAATACATACTCTAGTTAATAATACTTTCAATGGGTGCTCAGAAATTCAGGTCTTGGACCCCAGAAGAATTTAAACATTGAATATAATTCAATATAAATATTCAGATTGTCTGAAGTGCACGTGAGCGTTAAACTCAGGTTATGACAAGAGCTATTCTTTGATAAGATTTAACATTCTTAAGCATTTTTTGCTTGGAATCAGCTATCTAGGCTTTCAGCACTTTACTGGGTAAGTAATTTTGCCATTAGGATTTTTTTCTCTTTCACTTGTTTTTTGTATTGCAGTATTGGTGTTTTTAATGAAGATCATATCTGAATAAGAGTTTTAGGTTTTGGCAAGGAGTCTATTGGTTCCACCAACGGTTTTTGTTTTTCTTTAATACACACACACACACACACACACACACACACATATATATATATATATATATATATATAATAAAAAGGCTTAAACACTAATATTCCAATTAAATTGGATCGTATTTACGATTCCAATGGAATAAATTATGACCATGGAATATTAGTGTTTAAGCCTTTTTATTATATCCTTACTCTGTCCTGGACATTGAGTTCTACCTGGATTATATTCTCTTGGAATAATTTTTGTTTTATACAAATATATATGTATGTGTATATATATACATATATAAACATATATTGTTAGATATAACAGACAATGAATGTCTATTATGTTATATCATGAGCCATTCTAATGTTCATATGTTTACTTTAATTTTGGGGGAAAATAAAGACAATAATTGTCCAACATTTGTTTATTTCTTTTATTAAGTTGGTCCTTGATATGAGCTTTCGGTTCACATGATCCATCTTCAGAGTGGTTATACAGACATTTTAACAAAGATATTCAGCATCGAAGATAATATCTTGTTATGTTGACATTCACCATCGAAGATAATATCTTGTTATGTTGACATTCACCATCGAAGATAATATCTTGTTATGTTGCTATGCAACGATAATGGTCATGGAATAGCAGATGCAGTTCGTAAATTCATGATGTGGTTATGTGATGTCATACCATATGAGAGGCTGAAATATTAACAACAGAACCATATGTCTAAATGCAATTTGATGTTTTGTGACTCGTTATCAGCAATACATTTTTATAAAGAAAATAAAAAATATAAGATATTGCCAGCACTACAGTTTTGAGAAAAAAAGGTAACAAACTATTAACAGCAATACATTTTTTGTAAGGAAAAAATATTATCAATAAATATAAGAAAAACTTATTACCAGCAAAAAACATTACAGCAAAAAAAATTAATACCAGAAAAAAAAGTAACAAAATATTACCAGAAAAAACATATCCCCAGCAAAAAAAGAAACAAAATATTACCAGCAAAAAGAAGAAAAATATTTCCAGCAAAAAAATACAAACATATTTCCAGCAAAAAAATGAAAATATATTACCAGCAAAAAAAGAAAAAAATATTACCAGTAATACATTTTTATAAAAATAGATAGTGCCAGCAATATATTTTTGAAGAAAATATTACTAGCAATACATTTTTGTAAAGATAAAAAAAAATATCAAAAAAACATACTACCAGCCAAAAATAAAAAAAATATTACCAGCAAAAAAGAAAATCACGTTACCAGCAAAAAAAGAAAAAAAAATATTACAAGCATAATCAAAACAAGAAGCAAAAATATTACCAACGAAAAAAGAAAAAAAATATTACCAGCTATTTTTAGAAAAAAATATTACCAGTAATTTTATAAAAAAATATTATCAGCAATTTTATAAAAAACATATTATCAGCAATTTTTATAAAAAAAAGATTGTGCCAGCAATTCAGTTGTGCATATCAACTTGAGTATTTCCTGTGAGTGTCAAATTTTCCATGCCTTCTTTCCTCATTATTTGGCCATAGAAAGTTCAGCTACTTCTTTCTGGTTATATGTATGAAGGTCATTTTTATTTTCACAATGTGCATATCAACTTGAGTATTTCCTGTGAGTGTCAAATTTTCCATGCCTTCTTTCCTCATTATTTGGCCATAGAAAGTTCAGCTACTTCTTTCTGGTTATATGTATGAAGGTCATTTTTATTTTCACAATGTGCATATCAACTTGAGTATTTCCTGTGAGTGTCAAATTTTCCATGCCTTCTTTCCTCATTATTTAGCCATAGAAAGTTCAGCTCCCTCTTTCTGGTTATATGTATGAATGTCATTTTTATTTTCATTTTCCTTAAAACTTTTTTTTGTCTACATGCACTGCCCATGGTATTCTTGGCATTCTTTTATAGAACTACATCGCAGTTGTCCTATTCATCTTTGAAGAAATTATCTGGCATTACCTCATCTCAATATACTTTGGAATGATGAGCAATGTTTGCCATTTTCTTCCCACTTTTTGTTGTTAGCATACATTTTCCTCCATTTTTGTTAGCATACATTTTTCTCCATTTTTGTTAGCATACATTTTCCAGTCGCACATGAAATGACGCATTTTTTGGCTGGTTGTTGATCCGGTCGTTTAACGAAGTAACCTTAGTATATAAAAAAAAATCATGACTTCTTTCTGGCTCTTTTTCTTTCCAGATAATTTCTTTTTCTTTCCAGATAATTTCTTTTTCATTGTTACTCATAAGCTCAATGAAAATGATTACAATGAAACAATGTCGAGTAATCTTACTGTACAAACTGGGAAAAAGAACCATTTTTGCATTGAATCATTACATGCGATGAGAAATGGATACTCTTTGACAACAGTAAGAGAGTATGCCGTGTTGCAAGTGAATCACCAAAACAATACTCCAAACCTCCATTGTACCTTAAAAAATTAATGGTTACTGTATGGTGCTCTTTTAAAGGAGTTATTCATTACTCATTCTTGCCTTGCAATGGAAAACAATACCAGAAAATTCATATTGTGGAGAGATTGAGTGTATGCACGAAAAATTGAAAAAGAAACATCCTAGACTGGTGAATAGGAATAGCCCAATTTTGCTGCACGACAACGCATGGATACACGCTTCTTAATCAACTGTTCAAAATCTGCATAGTCTGAACTATGATATTGTGCCTCATCCTCCATATTCACCTGATATCTCTCCTACTGATTATCACTTATTTAAACATTTTGAGCTTTTCATATACAATAAAACATTCTCCATTAAGGAAGAGTTAATTGAAGCATTTGCACAGCTTATCACATCAAAGGATGAGAATTTTTTCAAAGGTGGGACCAAGAATTTAGAGGTACGTTGGAGAATAGTCATTCATCAAGATGGTGCCTATATCAATTAAATAAATTAGTTATTAAACAATTCAGAAGCGTTTTATTCATTTTCTAGAAAGTGCATCATTCTATGCAGTGTTTACTCATTCCCCCACAAGAATGAGATGTGACACAAGGTCGGATTAATGTGGGGACCCGAGCGCATACACTCGGGCATCATTCTATGTGTAACAATATTTGCTCAAACATGTCAAATAGTCTATCTGCTTCTTTGCTCTAAATTTTAATTCTCATTCTGAGTGTTGAATTCTATACACCTTCCTACTTATTTTCCAACATTTCAGCTGCGTCTTTTTGGTTGTTATCGACACTTTCTTTGTGGTTCTTATTTGAGTCAAATCTTCCTGAGGCTGCGGATATCCTATATTGTGAACACCTGCTCTATTCTATTTAATAACAAGTACTGCTATGATAATACATTATAATTATTAATGCTGAAAATATGTACAGTATATACCTTTCCATAGTCTCGTAAATAATATATACTAGTGAACTTAACAAACGACCGATTCCTCCAAAATTTAACCAAATGACTAAGTATTAGTTTTTTTGTATTTTTTTTAAACAATTGATGGTCAGGCCATGATTTTTGTCATCACCTCATTGTAACGAAGAAGCAGTTAATCAGAGAGAAAAATGAAAACATAATTTTATGAAAGAATTCAAGAAAGCAGTGCTATTTTCTCTTCACTGTTTCTTCGTCATTCGTCTAGTGATTTAGAAACTATAATAACAGTGAGTATAAAGAGAAATATTGGAATATTAAAATCTGAAGTGAATTCAGAGAAAAGAGGACATGGGAAATCTAATACTCACAGGGCAAGAGAAACAGAAGAAAACGAAACATATTTTACCTAGCAAGCTTGAGAAAACAGAAAATACAACAGGGTTTAGGAGAGACAGAAAAAAGACAAAATTCATTAAATTCTACAAAGGAGAGGAAATTGTGGAGAACCATGATTGTCAACATCATGAAAGGACATAGCACACAGAAGAAGAAGAAGAAGAAGAAGAAGAAGAATGAGTTTGTGTAAATGGATGGTAGAACAGGGTTTAGGGGAAATAACAAAAAGTCAAAATTTATGAAGAGCTACTAAGAACAGGAAATTGTGGAGAGCCATGATCGCCAACGTCTTGAAGGGATATGGTACATAGAAGAAGAAGAATGAGTTTGTGTAAATGGATGGCAGAACAGAGTTTAGGAGAAATAACAAACTAAATTTATAAAGATTTAGTCAGAACAGGAAAATGTGGAGAGCCATGATCGCCAATGTTTGAAGGGATATGGCACATAGAAGAAAAAAGAATGAGTTTGTAAATGGATGGCAGAAGAGAGTTTAGGAGAAATAACAAACAGACAAAATTTATTAAGAGTTACAAAGTACAGGAAATTGTGGAGAGCCGTGATCACCAACGTCCTGAAGGAACATGGCGCATAGAAGAAGAATGGTGAATAGACTGCTATTACTGGAATTAAATATTTATAAATAATTTAGCATAAAAAGAGTTTCAGATTTTATGAGCAAATTAATTTTTTATACTAAAGTTAACCCAATACAAGACACAAGAGCCACTCATGGCAGATCAGATAGAAAGATATGAAGGTTATAAGAATGGAGAAGATAGATAGCAATTTAGATTTTAATTGAAGAAGTTAAGATTATAGCATCCAGGAAGCTGGGAGTTTGTTCCACAGAGTAACAATTCTCCTGAAAAATGCTTGCTTAGAGGAACTTTCTGTTATTTGGTACAGGTCTTTGTTTGTGATTATGTAGCGCCAATCCATAATGTTTGAAGAAGAATAGTCTCTGACAAGGTTACAGCCTTCCCTTCTATCCATTTTAGTTGTTACTGCAGCTGGTAGTCCTCAAATGATTTGGTATCTTCTATTTGGTACAGTTCTTTATTTGTGATTATATAGTGACAATTCCCAATGTTTGAATAAGAATGATCTTCGACAAGACCCTCCAGCTTTACTTGCTCAAAGCCTTTTTCACCATTGACCCTAGAAAGTGGTTGTGTACAGCTGACAGTTTAGATATTTCTGAACAGATTTGGTGCCATTGCAATTCCAAATCTTACTTTCTGTTTTATCTTTAATCCAATTTCTTGGAACACTAGATAGAGGATGCTGGTTTTCTGTTTAAGTTTGTTGATGGCTTTGTCCAATGCCAAAGGTGTTCCTATTTGAATGCTGAATTTTTGATGTTGTGCTTCTTCAACGGTTGTAGAGATCTGTTGTACAATAGCACCCATTGTCATCAGCCGGAAACACACTCCTTTGGTTTGATCGTGCACCAATGGAGGTCAGTTTTTATGCTGTTTTTATACTGATCTTTGGTGAGACTTCATGTCTCTTGCCGCATATCAGTTCTCTGTACAGCAGGCATCTGGGAATGTGGATAACATTGCCAGTCTATCAGACTGTATTTTTATATTTTCATAATGTTTTATCCCCTAATTTGGGGGGTTCACTATTTTCCCATAGGTGGGACCCTAACAGGTACTACCACCTAGGGTCAGGATGGACCTGGAAACAACAGTAGTTAAAAGGTGGTTCCACGCTCCTCAAAACCTCCAGAGCTTGCTGCCAAATATAGTTTATAGCCATACACAGGACAGTGTGTTTTTAGGTGTAAGTAATTATTATTAGTAATCTTACCTATTATAAAACGCAGATTATGTGTGTGTGTGTCTGTACGTTTATATATTAGATCAGATTTCCTACATTTTTCAACAGATTTCAACAAAACTTCACAGGACTACATAGAATTACCTTGCGGTGGTTCTGACAGCGCCAAAATTGAAAAAAAAACACAATTGTTTTGCACGAAATCAATTTGAAAACACGATTAAGAGGCATCACGAGAATGAAAGGGGGACAACTCATATCGAGGTATACTAATTATAAAACCCAGGTTGTTTGTGTGTGTGTGTGTGTGGGATTGGATTTCCTACATTTTTCAACCGATTTCAACAAAACTTCACTTTTTTTTGACAGGTAGTGTTTCTTATTGTCTTGCACACTTTTTTCTTTATTTTTACATTCAGAATGCTTTAAAAATTCCATTTACAAGACATTTGTTTATAATAAAATTCTATTCAATCGGTAGACTCATAACGATTGAAAACAATGTTTTTGTTTGAGTTTTAGTTTGACCAATTCGTAAAAAAAAAAAAAATAATAATAATTAAGACATGCATGTCTGTCAACCTTAAACAATAATCTTTGTCAATTTTATTTTTCAGTCTTTATGATGGTCGATACTTGATCTATCTCTTACTGTTACATTCCCGGGCAACGCCGGGCTCTCCTGCTAGTCTATATATAAACTTTGATATATCTGTAGCAGAAGGTTGCACAGTATTGGAGAGCATTTGTAGATAAAAACTGAGGTTTAACAGTTATAATGCCATCATTATGTACCCATAGACACAAGTAAAAAAAATTAGCTATAGACTCAAGTACAAACCTGATGAATGCTTATTTATAGATGCAATAAACCTGGACAATTTTTGCCTATAAAACTAAATAAAGTTTAACAAAAGATTAATGTATAAGCCCAACCAAGGAAACAGCGATAAAGACAATTGATGTTTGCATATAGAATCAAGTATAAACCTGATTAGAGACTCAAGTATAAACAGACCAATGTTTACCTACGTACTGAAGTATAAACCTGACCAATGTTTATATATAGACTCAAGTATGAAGAGCTACTAAGAACAGGAAATTGTGGAGAGCCATGATTGCCAACATCTTGAAGAAATATGGCACCAATAAGAAGAATAATGAGTTTGTGTAAATAGATGGCAGAACAGGGTTAAGGAGAAATAAAAAAAAGACAAAATTTATTAAAAGCTATAGAAGACAGGAAATTGTGGAGAGCCATGATCATCAACGTATTGAAGGGATATGGCACAAAGAAGAAGAACGAGTTTGTGTAAATGGATGGCAGAACAGGGTTAAGGAGAAATAACAAAAATATCAAAATTTATTAGGAGCTATAAAGGACAGGAAATTGTGGAGAGCCATGATCCTCAAAATATTGAAGGGATATGGCACAAAGAAGAAGAACGAGTTTGTGTAAATGGATGGCAAAACAGGGCTAAGGAGAAATAGCAAAAAAGACAAAATTTATTAAGAGCTATAAAGGACAGGAAATTGTGAGAGCCATGATCATCAACATATTGAAGGGATATGGCACAAAAGAAGAAGAACGAGTTTGTGTAAATGGATGGCAGAACAGGGATAAGGAGAAATAACAAAAAGACAAAATTTATTAAGAGCTATAAAAGACAGGAAATTGTGGAGAGCCATGATCATCAACATATTGAAGGGATATGGCACAAAGAAGAAGAACGAGTTTGTGTAAATGGATGGCAGAACAGGGTTAAGGAGAAATAACAAAAAGACAAAATTTATTAAGAGCTAAAAAGGACAGGAAATTGTGGAGAGCCATGATCATTGACATATTGAAGGGATATGGCACAAAGGAAAAGAACGAGTTTGTGTAAATGGATGGCAGAACAGGGTTAAGGAGAAATAACAAAAAGACAAAATTTATTAAGAGCTAAAAAGGACAGGAAATTGTGGAGAGCCATGATCATCAACATATTGAAGGGATATGGCATAAAGAAGAAGAACGAGTTTGTGTAAATGGATGGCAGAACAGGGTTAAGGAGAAATAACAAAAAGACAAAATTTATTAAGAGCTATAAAGGACAGGAAATTGTGGAGAGCCATGATCATTGACATATTGAAGGGATATGGCACAAAGAAGAAGAACGAGTTTGTGTAAATGGATGGCAGAACAGGGTTAAGGAGAAATAAGAAAAAAAGAAAATTTATTAAGAGCTAAAAAAGGACAGGAAATTGTGGAGAGCCATGATCATTGACATATTGAAGGGATATGGCACAAAGAAGAAGAACGAGTTTGTGTAAATGGATGGCAGAACAGGGTTAAGGAGAAATAACAAAAAGACAAAATTTATTAAGAGCTATAAAGGACAGGAAATTGTGGAGAGCCATGATCCTCAAAATATTGAAGGGATATGGCACAAAGAAGAAGAACGAGTTTGTGTAAATGGATGGCAAAACAGGGTTAAGGAGAAATAACAAAAAGACAAAATTTATTAAGAGCTATAAAGGACAGGAAATTGTGGAGAGCCATGATCATCAACATATTAAAGGGATATGGCACAAAGAAGAAGAACGAGTTTGCGTAAATGGATGGCAGAACAGGGTTAAGGAGAAATAACAAAAAGACAAAATTTATTAAGAGCTATAAAGGACAGGAAATTGTGGAGAGCCATGATCATTGACATATTGAAGGGATATGGCACAAAGAAGAAGAACGAGTTTGTGTAAATGGATGGCAGAACAGGGTTAAGGAGAAATAACAAAAAGACAAAATTTATTAAGAGCTATAAAGGACAGGAAATTGTGGGAGAGCCATGATCATCAACATATTGAAGGGATATGGCACAAAGAAGAAGAACGAGTTTGTGTAAATGGATGGCAGAACAGGGATAAGGAGAAATAACAAACAAAATTTATTATGTTCTACTAAGAACAGCAAATTGTGGAGAGCCATGATTGCCAGTGTCTTGAAGGAATATGGCACATAGAAGAAAAATAATCGTGAATAAACTGCTATCCCTTAACATACTTAAGCATAAACCTGACTAGTGTTTACCTACAGAGCCAGCTATAAAACTCATGTGACTCAAGTATAAACAAAAAAATGTTTACTTATGAACTCAAATATGAGATACGCTAAATATCAATCATTTCCAGTTGCTTATAATCTTTACATACTACCACCTCCTCTTTTAATCATATCACACACCTCAAACATCATAAACATTTTAGCAGTAACAATCTACCTTGAGTTGCTCTTGTGTCTCTTTTTAGGTTAATTTTAGTATTACAGAAAGGTACTCCATTTGGTTTAATATCATGTATTCATTCATTATTTCAATCCTTTGTATATTCGGTCTTTATCTCGGCAGCTATGAACACTCGCACATTTCTTCTCTCGAGTTTGGCTCTGATTTCGAAATTGTCTTTGGAATTTAGTATTGTTATTTTTATTATCTATTTTGCACATATGTTTCATGAACTGTGATAAATTTTCTTTCAAAAGCTACCATCTCTGAGGAATGAAAGAAAACATATATGTTTACGATGTAGAAAAAAAAATGAATATTTTAGAATTTATTTTTTCACCTGCATTCATAACACCTTTAGTTGTACACATCTCTTTTCATACCTAATGAAAAGGACTTCTGATATATATATATATATATATATATATATATATATATATATATATATATATATATAATAAAAAAAATATAGTTTTAAGTTATGTTACACTTATAGGCAAAAGTGATCAATATCAGGCATAGATTGTTTATAAATATAAAATGTAAAAGTGAACACTAAGATCAACACAGAGCAACGACAGTCTGTTTCATGCTTGAACATAATCTTCAGGCCATCTGTTTTGCTTCAACTATTTGAACTATGCTGATAATTTATCATATTCTATTTATATATTCTAGAGGGTGTTGAACTGGAATAATTGTGGATTCAAATGCAGTTAACCACTGTTAACTCGGTAGATAACAAAGCAAAAAATATACACAAGACTAAGTAAAGATCCCTGGAAACAGAGAAACTATGCACAGAAAATATCTTTTAGAAATGGTAAACATGTGAAAGCACAACACTTTCTAAACATATATGGGAAATTAAAGAACAAATTATAGCAAAATAAGGAAAACAGCATCAGTTTACAACAGTAAATACAAAGACTATGGAGGATAAATAAACAATCAGAACTTATCACAAAATGCAGACATAGAAACAATTTTATTGTTACTTAAAAATTGAAAACTAATGAGCACCTTGTAGAGTATCAATATGAAAAATACAAATATGTGCACTATATAAAAAGCAGATAATGTCACATATTTCAGACAAAGCCAATACTTTAAACTACAAAAATAAGATAACTAACTCCAGTGAAAAAACAAAACAATAACAGTCTATATTTCTGAGATGAGGTATTATTTATATTATTTACATTATTCGGACTATTATCCTCATCTTTGTCACCGTATTTATTACAACTTTTCAGTCGTTGTACGCTCCGGCTTTCTTCAGGTGGTTGGAATGTCGAACTGAACCCTTTATTTCGCTCACTGGGTTTGACTGTTCTACTTCCATATGCCATGTCTAATGGATATCAGTTATCAATTATCTCCTGTTAACTCACCTCTCCAAGTTGTCCACTGCCTTAACCAGGTATTGAACTCATAACTTTTTGGGTCTTGTCACTGGATCTAACCAACGCCTTTATTAGATCCAGTGACAGGACTCAAAGATTTGTTAAGGCAGTGGAGAACTTAGAGAGGTGAATTAACAGGAATTAATTGACAAATGACATCCATTAGACATGGCACGTGGAACTAGGCAGTGGAGAACTTGGAGAGGGGAATTAACAGGAGATAACTGATAACTGACATCCATTAAAACATGGCACGTGGAAGTAGAACAGTCTACCCCAGTGAGCCAAATAAAGGGTTCAGTTCGGCATTTCAGCCCTCTGAAGAAAGCCGGCGCATACAACGGCTAAAACGTTGTGATAAATACTGTGGGAAAGATGAGGACAATAGTCCGAATAATGTAAATCATATAAATAATACCTCATGTCAGAAATATAGACTGTTATTGTTTTGTTTTTTCACTGGAGTTAGTTATCTTATTTTTGTAGTTTAAAGTATTGGCTTTGTCTGAAAGAAGTCGGAGTGTACAACGGCCAAGATGTTGTAATAAATATGGCGACAAAGATGAGGATAATAGTCCGAATAATGTAAATAGTGAAAACAATAAAAACAATCAACAACAAATCAGAAAGAAATGCAGAGCAACCTCGGTTCTCGAATGTCTCACATGTTGAAAAAATCAGTTTTCAAACAGAAAATTTGAGATAAAAATATCTCGGTTATCGAACAAAATTTTGGTTCTTGAACAACATTGCCAAACCAAGTTAACCTGAATCCTTTCTTAGTTGACTGCCATGTTGTATACATTTGTGTGTTGTGCTGTGCTTTTCTTTTCAATTTTATTGTATTGTGACTTTTTCTTTGTCTACATTGATTCCTATAGGAAAAATAGTTTCTGTTTACAAATATTTCAGGTTATGAACAGCTTTCAGGAATTAATTAAATTCATGAACCGAGGTTCCACTCTACATAATAAACAATAAGTAAAAAATTAACAAAAAAACGCCATGAAATAGCTACAAATTCAGATCCACAATTATTCCTACTGTACAATAATTTGAAACACAGCCATTACTGCTCACCCAGTAACCATTAGGATAATACAACACACTTTACTACCAATAATATAAAAAAATATATTATTTTAAGGTGTTTATTTAAAGAATTGGAGGGTGTTCCCAAACCTTTTGCCTGTAGTGCATATAAGTAAAACTAACAAGTTTTCTCTAAATAGAACTTAATTTTGGACACCTATATAAAAGGTCTAATCAAAAAGTATTAGGATTGTTGCTATGGTAATAGTGCTAAAGTACACAGAGTGACACTGCTTGGACAGAAGTTATAATCTTGTAGCTCACATCCATTGTTTATAGCAGTGCCTGGAAGGAAAGTGGGTGGTCATTTCACCACACCACAGAGGTTTCCTCGGTAACCATGACAAAAAATATTGAGCAGAGAATCTTCATCAAATTTTTTCTAAATCTCTGCAGAGACCTATGCAAAGTTGTAGAAAATGGATGGAGAAGAGTATATGAACTAGACACGAATGTATGAAAGGTTCAATTTTTTTCCAAGATGGCCGACAAAATGTTGACAGTGACACACATTCTGGGATACTCGCAACCAACAGAACTAATGAAAACATCACATCAGTGAAAACGCTGATGAATAAAGTGTGTGGCTTTATAAAAGGACTATTTTGAAGTAGATAAAATGCTGAATTGATCAGACCTTGTATGAGTTATGATCAAAAAAGTTTTGTGACAGTTGCTATCATAATTGTGGTAAAGCACACAAAGTTGCTTGGCACAGGGAAAACCATGGAACTCATACATGTACACTAATAACATTCTTGCGCACTGCAGTTGTTTATAGTAGGACATGACCATCACATCGCACCACAGATTCCATCAGTGACCAAGAATTATGCAGCAGTTTTTGAAGGGTCTGACAAACACTATATTCTCCAGATCCCACCCCTTGCAACTTGTTTCTCTTTCCAGAAATCAAATACCACTTGAAAAGAACATAATTTCCAGATGAAGCCAGCTTCTCATTATCCCAAGAAGTAGTTTCAGAAACAATTCCATAAATTGAAATGATGCTGTATAAAGTGTGTGGCTTTATAAGGGGATTAATTTGAAGGAGATTAAATGCTGAATTGATATCTGTTGTAGTTTTGTTTTTTTATAGCACCAGTCCCAATAATTTTTGGTCAAACCTCATTTTATTATTTTGAGTTCCATCTCTGCAAATATTGCTACTGAAGAAAAAAAAATAGTTCTTGAAAAATAGATATTGGAATACTTTTAAGCAATAACACTGTTACAAAGATTTTTGAAAAACTGGTAAAAAAGGCGATATTCCTTATATTAGAAATCAGCTTTACAAGAGCTTCATCAGGCTGAAAATGACGCGCTGCAGCTATATATGGGTAGGAGCTACACAGTCTTTACTCGCTAGTCTTGATAGAGTCTCCTTGTGTGTGATGAATTATTTTTCCACTTTACAACCTCTTTACCACAATGTCACAAGCCTTTCGCTGATCTATCGCTATATCCATGAAAAGTGTTCAGATAAACTACATTCCTTATTTCCACCAATTCTAAGATTTGTCATGCCACATATATTGGTGAGTTCCACTCGAACAGCTTCTGCCTACAAATTGCTGCTTTGTGGAATCAGCTCCCAAGATGATACTTCCCTGATCACTGCAATCTTAACCCATTCAAGTCTAGGGTTAACTGCTATCTTCCCCACATATAATTTTTGCTTTTTAATCTGTAACTTTCTAACTTGAGTGGCTCTTGGCTCTTGTACAGTATGAACATCATTATTGAAAAAAATAGACCGATACATTGTCATCAATTTCCAGTCTCGATAGAGCTCAAAAGCATCTCCACGTTCTTTCCAGCCTACTGCCCCTTTCTCACTAACAAAACGCCACAAGCCTCTATTGTTATTTTCAAGGGCTCAGATGAACAACATTCGTAAGTTCAACCAATTCTATTTTCCACGGCTAAGACTTGTCATGCAAGCACATTGTAGTGAACCAATGTCATCTTTTTGTATTCCATTGGTGACATGGAAGTTCCACTTAAGTAGCTTATTCCTATGATTGTGAAACTGACTCCCAAAATGATGCTTCTCTGATTACTACAATATTCCTCTGTGCCTAAGGTCAACCATTATCTTCCCCACATAGCCTCATAAACTGTGATTCTTACTCTGTAACTGTCTACCTCCAGTGGCTCTTGTGCCTTGTACAGAGTGAACATGATGTGAAAAAAAAGAAGATACACACATGCACACATAAATATATCTTAAGCAGTTAATGGATTTTATAATTCAACTGTATTTCTTATTACAATAATTAGTATTTGTACATTATTAAAAATCAGTTTCTATTTTTGTTTTTTTTTTAACAGTGAAATCAATGTCTACTGGCTTAGGGATTGAGAGTCCTACCAAAGAAAATATGTCTCCTAGAAGGAATCAAAACTGTATTCTTTTATTAAGCCTTGGTTTGCTGTGATAGTTACTTATGGTTTAACAGTACAAAACAATGGAATCTTGATTTGTTACAGGTAGATATTCTTTAATTAGAATTCTTCATCCATAACTAAATACATGAATCCACTAAATAAGATATATGTGAACCAATTATCATGAAGCCAAACATTCTTTAATTTTAGATTTTAGGAAAGGCCACAAACATTTAATATTTTGTGTGTACATCTTCCTATTCATTGGATGGAAAAAGTTTTCTTTATGTTTAATCGAAGAATGTCTGTAAATTTTACTAAAAATATTGCATTATAGTTGGTTTATAAATTTTGATGATTTTTTTTATAAATTTGAGGATAAAATAGTTTATTTGCAAACTGGTTTCTTCATAAATAATAAATAATAAATGTTTATAAAAGGTAAATAATAAATATCACATTGTAATTGAAGGCATTGCAAAATAATAATAACTCCATTTACCCATTCCTTTTAAATTCAGAGGAGCCTATGTGGAATTTGTGAGCCTATGTGAAATTTTCTTTGGACCAATGAAAACGGTGTTTCACAAAAATTGACCAGTGAGCTGAAAAATTGGAGGAAATAAATTTGTGAGCCTATGTGAAATTGTTTTTAGAAAACCTTGTCTTCACAGAAATAAGTCATTGAGCCAAGAAGAAAAAAAAGAAATTTGCAAGTCTATGCAAAATTCTTTTTGATATAAAATGAGAAGAAAAATTAAATTAATGAGAGAAGAGTGTCTGAAGTCAAGTGAAAGGTGTCGTTTCTGTTCACTGCATCCAGCATTAAAGTTTTCAACAGTGATACTCAGCTTTTAACCAAACATGCAGCAATTCAAAGAATTTTCTTTTAACAATCTAAGAAAGCTAAGTATCTCTCTTTGTCTACTTTTGAAGGTATGCAGTCATATATCGCTTCTGTGAGCAACAAACTCTCTTACATATTACATTTAAATATTTTTGAATATTATTTTGTGTCAGATCATTTAATCTGTCGGATAAACATTTCTTTTTCATGGAAGTTCCCTCTGTATTCCATTGGGAATAAGTAAGTTCCACAAAGTTTTTTTTTTCCGCAATGCCCTATGGAACAGATTTGCAAGAGGATGTTTCCCTGATCACTACAATCTTAACCTGTTCAAGTCTAGATTCAACCATTATCTTCCCTTCCTATCCATGTAAACTACCCATTAAGGTAAGCCTCTACCTTTAGTGGCCACCAGACATTGTACAGGGTGAACCTTACTGTAAAAAAATATCAAAATCTGTTTTTGTAATAGCATTATGTGGGCGTCTGTAGACAAACACTGGTCAGGTTTATACTTGAGTCTACATGTAAATATTGGTTGAGTTGATGGCAAACTATAACCTTTGTACCAGCAAAAAGAAAAAAAAAACACTGTGTCAAAAGGACATTTTTTTCCCTTGATAGTGCTATTATTATAATTAGCTTCTCTTTTCGGTAACATTTACTGTTTTTAAAATGATTGTCGATGATTAGAATTGAAATAAAACCAGAACGTATGACGAGAAGTGAATTTATACAGATTTTTTTTGTTCTTGAGAATTTACAACAAAAATTATCCTCCATAATTTAACTCAACTTTTCAGTTAACTTGATGAATATTTATGATTGACTCTAAAACTTAAAAATTTGGCAAAACTAACAACAGAAAATTTTTGTTGCAAAATAAAATCCTCACAAAATTGTCTTGATAAAGTTCATGATAGGACAAAATGCATTGGCCAACCGCATTTTATTATTTTGAGTTCCATTTCTGCAAATATTGCTACTTGTTTTTGTCTTCGAATATATATATATATATATATATAAACTAACACAAAAACAGAGAATATTTAACATTGAAAAACATAAGGAAAAAAATGAATTATTTTAATAATATGTGAAAATCTCCGCCTTTTAGCTGAAGACGGTCGTGAGACCAGAAACACGTGTAGTAAAATTATGAAAAATAAAGCATAATATTTTTTTTTTTTAAATTCCACATTACAACCAAAAACGTTTACGGCACCTCTCTTCTCTTCTTTTTAATATACACACTTTTCTCTCGTTTGAACCACTATAACCTCTTTCTTATATATATATATATATATATATATATATATATATATATATGCTTAAATTGGCTAAGATAAGTCTTGTTTTTGTCTTCAAATATATATATATATATATATATATATATATATATGTTTAAGTTGTGTGTATTTAGGCAGCATTTTTTCATTAATGTATGTTTCATTAAATAATATAGACAAGTTTTGTCTATTTCTTTTAAGCAAATTCCCTTTCATATTATCTGATAAGCTTAATAACATTATCATTGAAAGACGAAAGAAAATCACCATATTGATACATGTTTTTTAATCCTATCTAAGTCTCCAGATTACATAAGCCATCATCAGAGATGACAAGTACGTTACAATAAATTAAACATAGCAAAAATGTTTTGTTTGAATGGAAGATTTCCAAGCAATGACACAGTTCAAAAGTTGAAAAACATCCCTGGTAATTATTTAAAATGGGTGAAAAAGTAGTTGTTTTGTACTTTAAATAAGAGAAAATTATTATACAGGGTTAAAAAAAAAAATTGGGATATGATTTTTATTAGAAATTTTATTATGACTAAAAGAATAAAAAGCATTTTATAATTATTTTTTGCTCTCATTTAAATATCCTCCTTTAACCTTGATTACTGCAACACAAATTTTTGACATTCATTACTGTTGTATCCTAAGGTAGATCACCGAATAGAATAATCAAATGAAGTTTTTTTTAATACATAATAATACTTAAGACAAGAACAACACATATAAGATTCACCAGCAGCGTGTAGAAGTAGTCAACTGCTAAAAGTTAGTCAAGTGAATTCCACAATGAGTCTCCAACTGTAGGATATCTACCAACCACCCCACGTGGTTAGATGTGATACAAGGCTGAATTTAATGTGGGGTATCTGAGCCTGTAAGCTCAATCAAAAATTCCCCATAGACCCTGTATAAAATGAGGTTTAGTAGGTATTTCCCAAGATGAGACTCTGCCCTTCGACATAGCCTTGTCTGGTTATCCTCTCTGCCCGGAGGCAGAGAATTTGACCAGCACAGCTGGAGATGAATCTCCAAAAGCAGACCAACATACAGTATTCACTACCATATTTTTTGTGAATGGAGACATACCAATTATTGTCCATAGGTATGTTACAGCAGTTACAAAAGTTTTTCAAAGTATAAGTTTGATAATTGATTCCTTTTTTTAGTGACTCCAAGAACTTTTTTTTTATTTTTTTCGCTCTTCTGTCAGGCACATCTCATGTTAATTTTGGAGGTGGCTTCAAACTTCTGAACTGTAGTGTGTATGTGTGCCTATATATATATATATATATATATATATATATATATATATATATAATCAAGTTCTTGCATTGATATTACATTTATATATACGGTAGTATATAAAACTGTAGAACTCGTGTATCATGGAGTATTGGAAACAGTTTTTTTTCTATTGTGCATTGTGCATTGTGTACCATAGAAAATAGTATGAGATTACCTGTGACGTTTGCAAGTCAGCCATTGAAAACAATTAGTATTGAGAAAAAGTAATGTTCTCATCAGTTTAGTGCATGACTTACCTAAATCTTAGTATGTTTGGAAATTGTCTGACAGTACAAGTGGTACTGACATGAATGAAGGTTACAAATATTATGAAAACTTATGAATTGCAATTGATATTTTTGATGTCAACCTATTTACAAATTTATGCCCAGAAAATCTGTACATCGAGTATTATATAAACACCATTTTTCTACACCTATCTGTTTCATGTCTCTTTTCATATCTACCTATTGCTATTCATATTTAGATTAGCCAGTTCATATCTATCTATCTATCTATCTATCTATCTATCTATCTATCTATCTACATATATATATATATATATATATATTGCTATTCATATTTCGATTAGCCAGTTTATATCTATCTATCTATCTATCTATCTATCTATCTATCTATCTATCTATCTATCTATCTATTCATATTTAGATTAACCAGTTCATATCTATCTATCTATCTATCTATCTATCTATCTATCTATCTATTCATATTTAGATTAGCCAGTTCATATCTATCTATCTATCTATCTATCTATCTATCTATCTGGGTTTAATATTAATGGGTAGGATAAAAGTGTGATTGTATACATCATGGATAATGAGGTCAGTCGTTTCATGGAGAGGGACATTAGTAAACAAATTGTGTACATCCAAAGATGCGATTGTTTGGTTGTTTGGTTTTACAGCATGAAGAATTTGTACAAATTCAATTGTAGAGTTAATACAATATTTACTTGGGAGATATGAAATAATTAATTTGTTAAAGGTTTTTGAAAGGTATAAGTGTTTGTGAAATGATAAATCGGAGGGGATAATCTTTTTCATGTTTTTTTTACATTTCTGTAAAGGTAGCCTTACTGATAGTCACCTATAATCTTTTGAAGTTTATAAGATCTTATTTCAGCATTGTTAGCCGTAATAAGTTTATTGATTTGGTTTTTAAGTTGGGAGGTGGTGTTATTAGTTAACATTTTAAATTTATTGTGATTGTCTAAAATGGCCTGTAATTTTGAGTGTTATTCATGTTTGTTTAAAATAACAAAAGTATTAGTTTTATCAACAATGCTGTTGTTGTTTTTTTACTTGTTTGGCTGCTTTTAAAAAGGAGTGTTTATAATTCCGTTCGGATTTTTATGGTATCAGTGTTTAATAGATTCAGCTTTAAGTAAATCTTTTAAACCTACGTAATATGGTTCTTGTCGCAATAGAAGTATTTGTTGGTATAAAGCTTCCATTTGCATTTGTTTAAACATTAGATTATGTTTTTGTGCAAAGTGAAAATTTGCTTCAAGATTAAGGAATTCCATTTCATTTGGGGTGAGTTGGTAATACGATAGGTTAATGAAGTTGTTGTCGGTGTTTGATAGAAGAATTTTTCTATTATATAATTTATTTAGCTATTTTTGGACGACTTGTTTATGGGATTAATTTTCTTTTGTGTTAATAAATCCAGTATTTCCTTGAATTTTTCAGTGGTGGTAGAACATTGTAAGACTCCTTTAATATGTACAATTTCAGTGTTGAGCTGTTGTAATTTATTTGTAAGGTTGTGTTTAGTTGTCGTATGACAAGGTTCCATTGAAATTTCTTGGTGTTGGGATCGTTTAATGCTGTGACATTGAGTAACTTAAATTTACTGTATAAGAACAGCAGATCATTATTCAAATATTTATTGTTAAATATAAAAGACAATGAATGTCTACTATGTTTGATCATGAGCTGTTCCAAGCATTGTATAATGGCTTTAGTTTCAAGAGAAAATAAAGACGAAAACTGATCGATGACCAATATAATAAAGAAATATCCAAATGTTGGACAGTTTTCATCTTTATGTTCTCTGGAAACTAAAGCCATTATACGACGCTTGGAATGGCTCACGATAAAACATAATAGATATTCGTTGTCTGTTATATTTAACAATATGTATCAAAATTTAAAAAATTAGGAGATCAGCCAATCATGCTACATTGGTTTCAAACTTTCAGCATCCTCAGGCGTTATAGGCCAAATAATTTCCTAATGCTTCATTACTTATATATATATATATATATATATATATATATATATATATATATATGTACAAAATAAATTGTAATAGAAGGGGAGTAGAAAAGCAAGGTAGTGTGATTGGCTGATCTCCTAATTTTATATATATATATATATATATATATATATATATCTGTAGCGGCTTGGTCATAGTAGTCGTGGCTCGTGGGGGCACAGTCCTATGGGTAAGAGAAACTCGAATGAGTTCCACCACGGAATATTTGATCGAGCGGCACTATATCGAGTCTGATTTGTGTGTGGTTTTGTCTGTGTGCGTATGTATGTATTTGTGTATACCATGTGCGTGTATATACATGTCTGTGTATATACATTTGTTGTGTATGTGGATATGCATGTGTTTATGTGTAGCATGTGTGTGTGGGCATGTGTATGTGCATATATATGTGTTTTTTGTGTAACGATGTGCATGTGCGTGCACGTGTTCATACCTATCTGTTTGCAAGTACCCAAGTACTTGTGTGTGTGTATGTGTGTGCATATGTATGTGTTTGTGTGTACCCAAGTGTATGTGTGAGTGTACTTGCATATATACGTGTTTTTGTGTATCCATGTGTGTGTATCTGTGTCCATATATATGTGTTTGTATGTAACCATGTGTGTGTGTGTGTATGTGTGTGGTGTGTGTGTGTGTATGTGTGTGTGTGTGCATGTACCTGTTTCTGTTTGTGTGTACACAAAAAATCATTTTGTTGACGGATCCTAAGGATATTTGGCATGAAAAATTAATGAAAATAAAGTCATAAAGAAAAAAGGTGTAAAAAAGACAGACTGAAATGACAAGTGCAAAATGGAATTTTTCTCCTTTGATTTCATATTGAAAATCTGATAAGTTATTAGCATCATCACTCATAAAGGTGTCTCGAAAAATGAATCTCATTCTTTGATCTAATATGGTTTCTTAAAATGACACAAATTTTACATAGCTTCGTATTTTTTGTTTTTTTTTAAATAAGTTAAAAATGAAAACCTGTTATGATGAAGAATCTTTAATAGCAAAAGAGATTTATTTGTTAAATTTAACAGTTTTTGTTTCACTTTCTCTTAATAAAATTCCATTGGTCAATAAGTTCAGATATTCAGAGGTGAAGATTCTTCCACTTGGTTTAAATTATAATCTATATAAAAGACTCTAATCTTGTATATATACTACTTCAAAAGTTGGAAGCCACCCCCAGAATTAGCATGAGATGAACTGGGCAGAAGAGAAAATAAAAATTATTATGGAAATATACACTTTCCTTTTCACTAAGAGAGTGACAAAAGAAGGGTTTTAATGCTATTGATTCTGACCCAGCATCTTGACTTCAGCCACTTTCCTACTGCCATAATAATTTGTCAGTTCAATCACTGCTAGTCTGGGATTACTTTGTTTTGATGAGATACATTCATTAGTTCTACCAGTTCAGACATTCATCACTAGTCACTATTTTGTTTTGATGGACTCCAGACATTAGTTGTATCAGTTCAAACTTTCATTCCTTGTTTGTGACTAATTTGTATTGATGAGCTTCATTCGTTAATGCTACCAGTTTAAACCTTCACTGCTAGCTTGTACTTTCTTTTGATCTACTTGACATATCTTTTTGCAAGTTTTTTTTTTAAACTTACCAAAATAAATTCTGATATTTGGTCTTTGTAATACTGCTACCAGCTCCGAATCAGATGAACAATTTCATCTATTTTAAAGAGTCTATTGCATTTAGAATCAGAAAGAGGCAATTGAAATTCCTAAGGCACATAACAAGGAAAAAAGGCTTGGAAAATTTAACACTCACCGGACATTCTGAATGGATAGAGGGAAGCAGGAAATAACCTACAAATAACCAAAACTTTTCTAACTGGTTGCCAGAAGTAGGATTTCTTACTTCCCTGTCACTAATAATCTTCAAGAATCTTTAATAGCAAAAGAGATTTATTTGTTAAATTTAACAGTTTTTGTTTCACTTTCTCTTAATAAAATTCCATTGGTCAATAAGTTCAGATATTCAGAGGTGAAGATTCTTCCACTTGGTTTAAATTATAATCTATATAAAAGACTCTAATCTTGTATATACACTACAGTTCAAAGGTTTGAAGCCACCCCCAGAATTAGCATGGGATGAACTGGACAGAAGAGAAAATAAAAATTATTATGGAAATATACACTTTCCTTTTCACTAAGAGAGTGACAAAATCTCTCTCTCTTTCTCTTTCTTCCTTTATACAAATACTTCGTTTTCTTTCCTTCTACTGTTCCTATCCTTGGTAACTGACAGAACCTGAACATAGCTTATGTAGGTCAGTGAACATCATAAAAAAATCAACCAACAACAACAACTACAAATAACCCAAACTTTTCTAAATGGTTGCCAGAAGTAGGATTTCTTACTTCCCTGTCACTAATAATCTTCAAAAATTTCAGTTCAACATCGATGGTCTGTAATGTTATCGATCCTGGCCTGACATCTTAACTTCATTCATTTTCTAAGCAACATGATTTGGCTTCCCTCTGATTTTTATACAAATAGTTTCATGGCAATTGTTCTGATGAGCTTTCCTCCTTGCTGCCTTGGCTGCATGAATTTAAGCATTCTACTAGATTCACAATTAGATGTCATTGCTTTACTGTTGAACAAACAAGCCATATCTTCTCTTCTAGTAGTTTCTTTTCGCACCTGTGGAACCCCTTTCTAATTTCTTTGCTTCCCTGCCACCTCCAATCTTGCCAAAATTTAAATACAATATTAATCACCGTTTTCGATCTTCTTGATCACTGTTCTTTTATTGTCCTTTTTCCTCATTCTCTTCCACCCCCATTAACACTTTGCATCCTAGTGGCATTATCACCATCCTTGGTGTGGAATAATTAAAAAAAAAAAATTAAGAGCTACAAACGACAGGAAGTTGTGAAGAACCATGATCACCAACGTCCTGAAGAGACATGGCACCTTAATAAATTTAATTTCCACCTTACTTATGGAATATAAATATAATTGTGCCAGACAATTTTTTTCATAAGAATCCATCTTGCACATTTATAAATCTATCATTCTTCTTTGCATTGAATATTGCTTAACAAAATCCAAAGAAAAGTCTGCAATATTATTAGTCTTGACCTGGCATCTTGACTTCAGTCGCTTTCCCACCACCATAATGTAGCTTCCTTCTGACATTTCTATAGATATTTTCATGATAATTATTCTAATGAGCTCTACTCTTTGGTACCTTGGCCGTATGAATTTATGTGTACTACAAGATTAGCCACAGTTAAAATGTTTAGATGCTACAAGTTCTATTCTATTGCTTTCTTTTCTCACACTTATCACCTGTGGAAATCTCTTCCATTATCTTTCTTCCCTGTTGCCAACAATCTTCAAAAATTTAAATGCAACATCAATGGGCATCTTCTGCCTACCTGAATCCTATTTTTTTATGGTCCTTTCTTCTCATTAATGTCTTTTCTTTCTCTCCCACTCCACATGATACCTTGCATCTTAGTGGCATTATTGCCTTCCTTGAGTTGATATGATTAAAAAAAAATAACAAATAATGGAGTAATTAATATTTGACTAAGCTTGAGTCATAAATCATGATGTAATATATTCAATCATCATGGATATTTGAATCGGTAAGCAGAGTTCCAAATTCCAGCTCTCTGTGAATTTCATTTTCTTCCCATCTCTCTGGGATGATCAGTGTCCTTTGGGTACCTCCTTGAAAATTTGAATCTGTCAATTCAGGGTTGCTCATTCATTGACAATAGTGATTCTTCTATCAGCTGTAATGTGAGCTTCAGACTGTTTATCATTATCCTTAT
>CAHIKZ030003348.1:527500-605000 GCA_903632075.3 Acanthosepion pharaonis | reverse complement strand
TATATATCTATCTATCTAGTCTGTTCATTATCTATCTATCTATCTATCTATCTATCTATCTATCTATCTATCTATCTATCTATCTATCTATCCCAGACTGTCCATATCTATCTATCTATCTCAGACTGTCCATATCTATCTATCTATCTATCTATCTATCTATCTATCTATTTCATTGTATATATCATTTTGCCAAAGTGAAAGCAATTTACTAAGATGCAAGTGTATAGAAACTGCTTTAATCACTTGATCATCAACAGTAAATTTGCATCCAGATTCTTACAACATCTTGTCAGATCAACTATTGTCACAATGTGGGATACTTAATGCAAGAAGAGACAAAGACTTAAACCAAAAGAAAAAGAATCTAACTGAAACTGGCTAAACAAATGTTAAGCAAAAAAAATAATACAATTTAGGAATTATGTGGTTGATATACAAGCATCTGTGTGTGTGCATGTGTGAAAAAATTCAGCCACTTAAGGGAAAAGATATCCCCATGCCCAGGAGAATGTTCTGGTTGTCATTTGTTATCCAGCATGCTGGGAGCAAAGGAAAGAGAGGATAAGGACAGGAAGTGTCCTGTTTCCATAGTTTGCTTGACAGCACCTTTCAATAACTTCTTGGCAAAACTGGTAAAGCTATGTGGGGGTATCCTGCAAGAGATTTTATTTCTGCGTACAGATTACAATTGCCTGATGAGGGCTGAAAATAGACTGGCTGAAAGATTGCGCTAAGCACAGCAAGTATACAAAGACAAAATCCGAGTATCCAAATAATAGAGAACATGTTGTATTTATTTAATTTCTCTGTGTATTCTACAGAGATAATTAACTCTGAATTAGCACAGATATATTTACAGTCAGATGGAAACAAACACAATCTGATTGTACAAAACATGCTGGAAAGAGACAATGTGAGAAGAAACTGTAGCCAAAAGAAAAAAAACATGCTTGTTTCATGTCTGTAAAGCTGTACAACCAGACAATGCGAAAATGTCTGTTTTTCTGCTCTCTAAATTAATTTTCACTTTTTTTTTTACCAGCATTAGTAAGCTGGATACAGAGAATAATGGTATGAATGGAAATGTTATATAAAATTGAAGTCGGAAGAAATTTTGATAGGGTTGCACTGTTTTTAACCAAAAGTTTGATATTAAATCAGACGGTAACTATTATGATGTTATAGACATGAAAAAGTAAACATAAAATCTGGTTTTCCCAAAGAACCTGTTATTAATCTAAGCTCTTCAGTAATGTCTCATACAATTTAAAGTTCTCAATCAAACAATAAATCAATCAATCTACCTGGTAATCTGTCTCAGACTATTCATATCGATCTATCTCAGTTTGTTCATGTCAATTTATATATCTATCTATCTCAGTCAGTTCCTTCCTATCTATCTATCTATCTATCTATCTATCTATCTATCTATCTATCTATCTCAGTCTGTTTTAATCTTTGTTCATGTCTATCCATCTATCTATCTTAGTCTGTTCCTATCTATCTATCTATCTATCTATCTATCTATCTCAGTCTGTTTCAATCTAATTTTGTTTATGTCAATCCATCTATCTATCTATCTTAGTCTGTTCTTATCTATCTATCTATCTATCTATCTATCTCAGTCTGTTTCAATCTAATTTTGTTTATGTCAATCCATCTATCTATCTATCTTAGTCTGTTCTTATCTATCTATCTATCTATCTCATTCCCTTCATTATCTATCAGTCTGTTCATATCTATCTATCTACCTATCTATCATTCTGTTTATCTATCTCTCTATCTATATATATATATAGTTGAATGGATATATATATATATATATATATATATATATATATATATATATATATATATATATAGTTGAATGGATATGTTTATAATCCTCAGTTTGTCTGAGGATCGCTTAAATGTGAAAAACCAGGTTTACAAACTCATAACCATTCAACTAAATATGTTAGCTCTACCACTGAGCACTTTCTAATAAGCACTGCGCATATATATATATATATATATATATATATATATATATATATATATATATATATATATATATGTAGTCTTATAGACATTAATTTTTTTGATCCAGTCAAAGAAGACACTGTGGGGCAAATGTTATAGCGGTGATATAGAAATGAAAACTGCTTTAAAGAAGTGTGTTTTACAAAACTGCCATACAATCACTCATTTGTACATTGAACACTGCTAATGAAAGAAGTGTAGACTATGTTGAGAAGTAGGGGTGTGAATCTGTGATGTATAAATATATTTTGACACATAATATGTTTGATTCTTTATCTTATTTCTTATATAATGAAAGAAATTTCATTATTTTTGACTCACCCTTGTGTATACGTTTCCTGATATCCTCCGTTCCTGACTTGGTATCTATGCTCACGACACAAATATTTACTCTTGTATTAATGGTAAGTCCAATAGGTTCAATAAAATAAAATTGGCACATGATCTTAAAGGTGACCTACAATCCATTGTGAACCGGAGCAAGAAGGTGATTGCTAATTTTAATGTTCCAGAACCGATATTAACAAGTAAATTAATAAAACAAACATTTATTCAAGTGTACTGAATATTGTGCTAACCAAATCTATGATCGTGCGGTCAATGTCAAGAGTGTCAAAATCAATTGGCTTTGCAGGCTGGGTTGAAACGTAAACTAGATCTGTTGGACAGGCCAGATAGGGACAATTATTCTGGAAGACCTTATAGCATAGGCTAAAGTATATGGACAACGAGGGTCAATATACAGTATAACAACTTTATTGATATATTTATGTATAACAAGGTGTCATGCTCATTTAGAATCGCAGGCCAAATCGAAGCTTAACATTGGTCAGATAATATCAATTATTCAACAAAACTCGATTCATTATGTAAGCCAAAGTAAAAGGAAAAACGGGTCAGGGTACATTCTAACAACTTTATTAATAATACTGAAAAGAAAGAATGTGAGTTTATACAATGTTTGTGCAGATAGGGGTGGAAATTTCCCCCTCCACAGTTCTTATTTTTAGTACTGCTCAGTTATTTTCCCTAGATATGGACAGTGGAATGAGAACAGTTCAATGCCATAAATTAAATAAAGGGTTCAGTTCAGAATTCTTTGTAGGTTACCTGGATCAATATACATCTGATTTAGGCTGGCACAACGGATGAAACAATTTGATAACAATAAAAAAAATATGGATAATAGCATGAATATAAATAGTGTAAATACTTATCCCAGAAATTCAGACAGAAATTACATAACATCTCATATAACTTTTTGTAATGTTGTCTGGGGTGGTTATTGAAAATAATTACAAGAACGGCAACTTACAATGTATAAGAGTTTATTTTAAACAAGAACAATACAAGTAGATATTTACAAGTTCGTCTGAAGCTGGAAAGCAAGCCCACTGAGACCAACACCATAGATGATTATATTCCTACTGGAAAATACCATTTAATAAAGTTGTATCTGTACACTGAGAGTTATCAGTTTGTTCCCTATAACATAATAACAACAAAAATGAGGATATTGGTCCAAATGTAAATGATAATAAATCCTCATCCCAGAAAATTAAACAGTTAATAATTAAAGTAAAAAAAATAATTATAATAATATATTTTTGATATAAACATGATCACAAAGACTGATGCGGTCATATTGTTTAATACACCAAGACTGTACTTTTGGGGATTATTATATACTAGCTGAATTACGCATACCCTGCTGTATGTCACATTTTTTTTGTAAGAAAATGATGACTGATTTTAAATCATTGTTATAATTTGTGGTGAAAAATGATACATTTCTATGTTACTCAATGATCTTGCAGATGTGACCTCTATCTTCTGGATTTCTCCTTCTATATTTTGGATAAGAGTCATTCCCTTGTTCAAATTTAAATTTGATTTAAATGAAAGGGAAATAAAAAATCAGTGGGAGGCTTGTGCAAAAAAAGCTTGATCTGATTCCTTTAATATGTATTTGATGTAATACTTGATTGTATTAATTGATGAGCAGATTTATATGACAGTCAAATTGTCACAACAAATATGTATGGTAAGGCACTACCAACTGAGCGGTAATTTCTTGCTCAACTTGATAAACATATTGTTTCATTTTGATCTTGCTGATTTGACCTCCATCTTCTGGCTTTCTCCTTCTATATTTTGGATAGGAGTCATTCACTTGTTCAAATTTAAATTTAACTTAAATCAAAGGGGGAAAAATCCAGTAGGGGGTTTGTGCACCCTGGGAACCCCCTTTGATCAAAATGAAATATACTTATTCAAGTACCCTGTGTAAAAGTACTTTCAGAATATACATGGCTATGGGGTGTATCTCCAAAACCCTAGGAGGAGTTTGATAACAAACAGACAGATAGAGGCTAAAACTTTATATATATATATATATATATATATATATATATATATATATATAGATAAATAAAAAATATTTTATATCTTGTATCATAAAACTTGAGTATGAGAAGGTCATTATTAATAGTTTTAATAAGGATAAATTTTATAAATATGAATAGAAAATGAATAAAGTGTACAAAAATAGGAAGCATAAGACAAGGATGTGTTTTCTCACCAGATTTTTTAGCTTTTACAGCGAGGCAATTTTGAAAGAAAAAGAAGTTCTACCAGGTTTTATCACCAGAGTAGGTGGCGTAATATTAAAAACATAAAATATACAGATGCCACCATGTTTATGAGAGATAAAGAAAGGAAATTGTAGGAACTCTTTGACAATGAAGGAGAGGAATGTCGGAAAAAAATGACTATCAATTTTAAAAAGACAGAATATATGGTTGTCATTAAAAGTAACAGCCAATATGCTCAGCACAAATTGGAGACAAAGTCAAGCAAGAACAAAAATATAAACATCTGGTAAGTTTTCTGGCGGAGGACAGAAAATGCAACACTAAAATCTGAACATACATTGAAATAAAATGAAATGACTTCCAAAGATTAAACAAAGTATTAAGAAAGAGGAACATTTTGTTAGAAACAAAGAAACAGATGTTGAACTGCTATCTAATATCAATTCTTGTATATGGCAGAGAATTCTGGACAATTTCCTCACAGATGAAGAGGAGACTTGATGCAACAGAGATGTGGTTCTATAGAAGGATGCTGAGGACATGATGACCAGAAATAAGTAGCCTGAAAGTTTTAAGAAAAATGGAAACAAAGAAACAAAAAAAAAAAAAAACACTTATATTTAGAATCAGAAAGCTACAGTTAAAATCTTTTTGATGCATAATGAGGAAAGATGGTTTTGAGCATTTGATCTTCATTGGACAAATTGAATTCAAGAGGGAAACAAAGAATAAAATACTTAACAAACTTGTGTAAATGGATGGCAGAACAAGGAGTGGAAAGAATAAAACTAAAAAAAAAAAACATTGCTAAGAGATAGGAAGATGTGGAGAGCCATGGTCATCCATGTTCTAAATTATTTTGAAGAAGTTATTATAAGCTGAAATAATTTCAGATCTTGCAACCCATTTCCAACAGACAAAACTTTGCTAGCCTCTCTTTATGACTATTTCCATGGCAAATGTTCAGACGAACTACATGGTTTCACCAGCTCAAGCCATTACAGCTAAGACCAGTCATGGCATGTTCACAGAATCAATTTATCTTCATTTACTTCATATTCCATTGGTAAGGAGGAAGATCCACGGAAACAGCTTCTTTCCCAGAACTGTTATTTTATGGAACAACTTCCCGAGGGGATACTTCCCTGATCACTTAACCTCTTGAAGCTTTATGTCAGCTGTTATCTATCTTACATATACTTATATGCTTTTTATGCTCTTACAACAATAATTCCTCTACCTTGACTGGCTCTTGGAGTTTAATAGGTGACCAATTGTATAAAAAAAATGAATTTCTTATTTAAATCCTGAAAATTTGGTCAGCAAAGTTGGTTATTACCGTACGGTCAGAATTAGTCACATGAAACGCACTTTTTCTTTGACTGAAGAAAAAAAAACAAAAAAACCTCATCTTTCGTTTAACCTCCCTAACCCTCTCTACTCCTATGAACATTTCAAATCAAGTGAGAGTTCTCAAGTAAAATGTCAAAAGCCAGTGTTGTATTTTGACAAGCTACCACTTAGATGGAGATCACCAACCTAGGAAAAAAAAGAGAAAAAAAATAGTATTAGATTAGTGCTGTCAAAACGATATTATTACACAATCACTGAAGCACCTAGCTATGACATTGTCACTGTCATTGAGAATACCAACAATACTATAATGTCTATAAGAACTTGACTTGCAATATCATTGTTCTTTTCCTTTGTCATAATCATTAGGTAAAAAAAGACTGCATCAATAAAGTTTAGTTTTTACGCAATGAGTTGAAACGACAATAACATTGGTATTTATGCACTACTGTCGGATCTTGAGACATTTACAAAGCTTATTTAAGTTTGGTAAAAGGCTATATACATATTGTTTAATATTCTGAGGCATTGTAGAATGTATTGCTTCTTGAGTGTTGTAGTCACCAATGTTGAAGTGGTTAAATAGATAAATGTGGCTGTGTGTTGAGAAGGCAATAAACATTCATACATAATATTTAAAATATCAAGGAAAAAAACAATGAAAACCAATTTTGTTTTAACGAATAAATATATGTATATTAAAATTCAACAATAATACAAAGTAGTTGTAATATGAGTGAAAAAGGGAGAAAAAAGTAGTTTCCCCTTAACTGTAAGGAAATGTTTTAAGGAAGATTTGTCTGAGTAAAATGTTCAGAGTTCAATGTTGAAAATAGAATATTTCTTTTAGAAAATTGTTCAGTTGTTGCAACTTACAGAGTTGATTTAACTTGGTATGTCCACAAAGAACTGGTGGTGTATCAAATAAAGTTCTGTATTGTGTGTATGTACGTGCGGAGTGAGTAGGATTTATAACACGAGTGAGTAGATGAGATCTATTGTCTCTGGGTGTAGTTATGGAACTACTACTAACTGGTTTTTTGGAATGCATCCAATATTTATACTACCTAGGGTGGCTCCCAGCACAGACACTGGATATATTTTTGAATATACACGAAAAATAACCGATTGGACGAAAAATGGACCAATCAGTGATTTTTTAGCAAAACTTGTTTGCGAGCAAAGTTTAGGAAAAAATTCACTATGGTGGAATGCAATAAATAAATTGTCCTGTTATTTTTAGTATGTATTTATTGACCAATTAGAATTGGAGAAAATGTAGGCGTGGCACTACATCATCTTTGTATTTCTGTGTCATATTTTCCATTCTTTTTGACTAAACTAGCTACCTAGTTAAAGATCTATATCTACTTCATGCTGGTGTCTCCAAGTTGAAACTAACACCTTTGGTTAACTACTCGGGCATTCAAAATAATTATATGAAGAGATTGTCCAACATTTTAATCATATAAGAGATTAGATATTATAATATTTCACCAGTCATTTCTCTGTTTCTAACTATACTTTCTGCAATCATTTAAAATTAATTAATGTTGGGCGCTTGACTATATAACAATAGTTAGAAATAATTGTTCATAGACCAGTGTAGACAAGTGACAGCTGTTCAATTTAACTAGATGCCCCACATTAATGGCATTCTAACAAACTAAACTAAGTACATTAAATATCCATTAGCGTCATCATCATGGAGTGGAAATTTTGCTTCAAATGGATGTAATTACAATGGCACATTTATTCAAAATTTCTTGTTTCAATTAACATCTTCACTTAAATGATTGGCTTTCAAATTCACATTATGTGCTCCGGAATTGTGATCTTGTGCAAGACCAAGTTTAGTAAAATTAATAACATATATATATATATATATATATATATATATATATATATATATATATATATATATATATATTCTTAAATATTTTTATGTTTATGCTAAATTTGTAACTTGTAGGTGATATTACTTGCTTGGTCTAATTATTCTTGATTACACATCATTTGTTTTATAAATGCCCTCGTTTTTAGTTTGCGCCCCCCTCCTTTTTTCCTCTCTCTCCTCATCTCTTTTCTTGTATACATAAGTAATTGTATACATAAGTAATTAGTTATGCAAAGCAGATGGAAAATGTTCACATATACATCGGCAGTATGAATTGGCTTGATTTTAAGTTTAGATCATATCGCTTTTTTTATTGTGCGTAGTGTCACCACAAACGTATCCACACGTTTCTGGTGTCTGTTTTTTTTAATTTTAATTTTAGGTCAGCAAATCGGTAGTGATTTATGCATCTGAAAATAATTCATATTTATCGGTTTCTCACTCATTTAAATCGTTATTTAACTCCTCTCTTTAAAACTTCTCTCTGTTAAATTTTAATTCCCACCTTCACCTTTAAGCCTTCCTGTTCTTCTTTCTTTTGTTACACCCTCTCTCTAGAGCTTTCATACCTGTCCCTCTCACACTTGTTTCCCACTCACACACATACACTCTCACTAAAATTTTGTTTTGTATACCCGGAGTCATATTTTCCAATTTCTTTTTGAATTTGTAGGTCTGATGAATTGGATCATGATTACAATTCCAATGCAATAAATTATAACCATGGAATATTAGTGTTTGAGCATTTTATATTATATTATATTACATTATATATATATATTATATATATATATATATATATATATATATATATACCCTTGGGAAAGGTATGAATCCTCTTCTTCTCCCTCCAGCTATGGGTAAATAGCAGAACAGACTGTGTTCTATAGCCTTGGATGGCAACTGGTCTAGTTTTTGAGCCTTTTATATTATATCCTATTATATTCTTACTCTGTTCTGGACATTGAGTTCTACCTGGATTTTATCCTCTTGAGAATTTATGTATATATATATATATATATATATATATATATATATATATATATATATATACCCAAGTATATGATTGGTATATATGGAATGAATTCCAATAACCAACAAATACTATTCTTAAAAGAGTGCTCAATACAAAGTAGAGCAGATATCAGAGATCACTTGATAAGACACCGAGGGTGTTGAAACAAAATGGCTATTTTTGTAGTGATTTAATAACATATTTATGTTATAAATTTTTTTTAAGTAAATAATTATATATATATACATATATATATATATATATATATATATATATATATATATATATATATTGACCACTAATATTATCAATATATATATATTATAATAATAATAATAATAATAATAATGGACTCTCCCGTCGATTTCAACGTATGAGGATCTGCCAGCTTATTGATTCAGTAAATATATATATATATATACAGAAAAATGGTTGCTCCATTGACCTGTTGACAATTAGTTCAATCTGATTTTCCTTATCTAGTTTCTCTCTATTTTAATTGTGTCCTGTTCAACTAAACTGAAATAATGACATTAATTCGAGTTGTAAAATCCATTATAAAAATAAAAATCTGGTATTAATTTCAAGGTATTCAAAAAATCAGGATTTAATTTGATACGAGGTCAGTTTTAAAAGTATAGTGACTGGGTTTCTTCAATATGAAAGTCATCCTCGACAGTGAGATCTTGCCACAGATGATCAGTCAGCAAGTCTACAGATCCTGCAGTGTTTGTCTCACTTAGTATGGCTGCTTCGCTGCGAAAATGCACCTGCTCACAACACCCTGAGCAACTGGACTTTCATAGCTGAGAAGTACATCTCCATAGTCGAACAAACTCCTTATTCACCTGATCTTGGTCTGTGTGACTTTTTTTCTTTTTCCCAAGCTCAAAGAGAACATCAAGGAGACCTGTTTTGAAGGTGTTGGGGGCCCGTCAAGAGATCCGTAATGACGGAGCTGAGTGGGATCCATGAAAAATCCTTCCATCAGTGAACAGAAGTGCAGCAGTTAAGGATGAAAGAGATGGGTTATTTTGAAAGGGAAAAGCATGTAATTTTTGTTTGGAATTTAAATGAATTGTTTGTGACACTAGTTATGCTAATTTTAAAACAAACTTTGTATATTTAGTTTACAATTCCGATATGAAAGATAGATAGATTTTTACAAAAATTCCTTATCAATAAAATATATATATATATATATATATATATATATATATATATATATATATATATATATATATATGAAGAAATATAGTCTAAGGTGTGCTATATTTATGGGATAAAGTGCTCAATATCAGTGATAGAGCGTGTGTAAATATAAAAGTGAGCATAGAAGTCAACACTTAGCGGCGACAGTCTGTTTCATGCTATATGCAATCGTCAGGCCACGTGTGCTGTTATTTTTCTCGGATATTTATACATATACGGGTCAGTGGTGCATTGTGGGTAGTCTATTATGGCGGTTATTTTACCGGAAGTCGTTTATTTATTTATTTGGGTTAAATTATTTTGCTTGTTTTTATTTAATTTTATTTTTTGTTTCCTATTTTATTTATTTATTTATTTACATACTTTTTAATCAGTGTTTTTATTAACGTGGTAAAAATTTGTTATATCGCTTATTTAATAAATAAAAAAAATTCAAAAATTTGTTATATCGCTTATTTAATAAATAGTGAGACACGCTTGCTAACCATTACGCCATACCGAAGTGCTCTAATTCCAAGCGTAGCTCGGATGTGGCACAAGGCCGAAAGTATGGGGCATCCAGTGAGGATCGAACTCACTACACAGTCACAATTGGTCTAGCGAGACAAATTTGCTAACCATTACACCACATCAAGGTGCCCAACCCTTTATTCAATATATATGGGCATGCTGTTCCTATTCCTCTACCCATTCTTGGGATATCTTGCCTCATTTTTATTCTTATTACTACTCAGTTATTGCTTTTCCTCTTTCCACTGACTTCAAGTACACACGGCCTGTCGCAGGGATTGAACTCCCAATTACAATCACTGATGCCAGTTATTTCATAGTGGGTTTAATCCACTAGGTTATTGTCCTGTGGGACAATTCTCTGTGGAGAACTTGGAGACTTCAACCTAACTTGATTAGTTCAAGTGCTTCTCCATCTGTAAGGAAATTGTCCAGCATTCACGTCCTTACAGAAGGATATGACTGAGAAGTCCAGTACATTTTTCTTTGTTTCTAAAGATGTTTTTTTCTATTTCTTAATACTTTTGCTTTGTCTGAACCACTTAGTTATGACCTTGTCACTATCACTGAACAATAATACAATGTCTATCATCATCCTCATCATCATCATCCTCATCATCATCCTCATCATCATCCTCCTCCTCATCATCATCCTCATCATCATCATCTTCATCCTCATCATCATCCTCATCATCATCATCCTCATCATCATCCTCCTCATCATCATCATCCTCCTCATCATCATCCTCATCCTCATCATCATCCTCATCATCATCATCCTCATCATCCTCATCCTCATCATCATCATCCTCATCATCATCATCCTCATCATCCTCCTCATCATCATCATCCTCATCCTCATCATCATCCTCATCATCATCATCATCCTCATCCTCATCATCATCCTCATCATCATCATCATCCTCATCATCATCCTCATCATCATCCTCATCATCATCCTCATCATCCTCATCCTCATCATCATCATCCTCATCCTCATCATCATCCTCATCATCATCCTCCTCATCCTCATCATCATCCTCATCATCATCATCCTCATCATCATTCTTTAACCTCCCTATGGTTGGCTGGAAACTCCACTGACAATCCCTTTCCCTACTGTTCATTCTGTACTGCTGTCCCTAGATCCCTAACGTCCAACCCTGAGTCCTGAGCTACGGTGTCTGGGTAAGTCAATTTTTGTGAGAAGACACTTCCAGAAGGATACCATAGGAGTAAGGATGAGACAATATCCTTGTCAGCTCGGTGGCAGTAGCCAGCAAATTGTAATGTTTTTTTTTTTTGTTTGAGCTTAAGTGAATTGGTCTCAGTTCTCTGTAAATTGTGATAAGCGTTGCATGGGATCTCCAACTGGTGTTTTGGATGTTTCTACTTATAGATTTGCATATGTTCCAACCAGTCTTCTTTCAATGCAATGTCTATAAGAACATCGCTCATAGCGTCATTGTTGTTTCAGGTTTCATCATGATAAATAAGCGTAAAAAATAGCATTAGTAAAGTTTGATTTTATGTCATGAACTAGAACTCTAAAAACATTGGTGTAATTACTAACCCAAAGCTATGTTTGTATGACCAAGTAAGGATCAAGCTCATTACAGTCATTGAGAACTGCAACATTGTTTCATTTTAAGCACAAAGGCCCCCTAATATATTTGCTAAGCCTAATATAGACTGCAACAAGTGCGGAGTGCTCATTGCGAATCATACTTCACTGCAACATGAGTTGTATGGTACTATACTTCCACTTCCGGTTCTGGCATACATTTACACAATCCTGTTAGGTTACTCACTATTTCCGTCCATCCCTCTTGCATTCAATGCCATATAAGTGTTAAGTTTTCCAAACCGTCTTCCCTCATAATATTCCTTAAAATTTCAACTCTTTCTAATTGTGATTGTAAGTAGATGTGTGCCCTGATGACTGCGGCTTCAGAATACACTAACTGCACCTCTGCAGAGGGGTAAAATCCACATCCCAATGAGGCATCCTGGGTATGACGATAAACTACATCTGTGTCCTGGGTATAATGATAAACTACATTCAGCAGCAAGGCCTCTGATCAGGAGGTTTTAAGGAGTATGAAACCACCTTTTAATTGCTGGTGTTTCCAGGTCCACCTAGACCCGGGGTGGTAGCACCTGTTAGGGTCCCAGCTATGGGGATATAGTTAACCCCCAAACTGGGGTCAAAACACTATGAAAATCTAAAAGATACGTATTAATACAAGAAAACATTGGGGGGAAAAATTACCAGCAATACATTTTGAAAAAAAAAAATTAACAGCAATAAAAATCTTGTTGGCTTTAAATAACCGATTGGGATTGATATGCCGCAAAAAAAAAAAAAAAAAAAACGAAAACAAAACTAAGTAGATGTCTTCCTTTTGTTACCATTTTTCTGAAAACTTCCAAGTTGGTTGCATGCACAATACATGGTATACTCAGAACATTTTGTAACAAACATTGATGGCAGCTATTTCATAGTGGCTACGAGCTAATTAGAACAAACATTACTAGTAGCTATTTTGAGGTGGTTTTCGTGTACTTGGAACCAGCAATTAGGGCAGCTGTTTAATTTATTACTACAGTTTATTACTACAATTTATTACAGCTGTTTAATTTATTACTACAATTTATTACCACAGTTTATTACTACAATTTATTACTACAATTTATTACCACGGTTTATTACAGCTGTTTAATTTATTACAACAATTTATTACTACAATTTATTACCAAAGTTTATTACTACAATTTATTACTACAATTTATTACCACAGTTTATTACAGCTGTTTAATTTATTACTACAATTTATTACTACAATTTATTACCACAGTTTATTACTACAATTAATTACTACAGTTTATTACAGCTGTTTAATTTATTACTACATTGGAAGACACATTGATAGCAGTTATTTAATATTAGGTTCGAAGAGGTTGGAAAAAGCACTGATGCTAGTCTTTTCATTGTGGTTCTAATATACTTAGAACAGCCTTTGATGGCAGTTATTTCATAGTGATTTTTTGTACTTGGAACAATCATTGGTGGTAGCTATTTGATAGTGGCTGTTACGTACTTGGAACAATCATTGAGGATAATTATTTCATAGTGGCTATGATGTACTTGAAACAACCATTGATAATAGCTATTTGATCGTAGGTATTTCCTCATAGCTATGATATACTTGGGGCAACCACTGATAATAGCTAAAAGAAAAATAAGTGAAGAGGAAGAAGAAGGAGTCTATAATGAGATAACACAAGCAACAACATAAAGTAGAATATTAAGGAGGAATGGGAAGAAATCAATGAATGAATGAAATAAAATAAGGATGAATGAAGAAGGAAAACAAATTTACAAATAAAATGAAGCAAACGAGAAAAGAAGGAAAGACAAAAACAAGAATAAATATTTGTTATAGTAGAACAACCTAACACCCCTCCGACTGTGATTGGTCAGTCTAAAAGAGACGTGAAGGAGGAGAAAAATAAAAGGTGTGACAAAGTATTGTAGTGGGGGGAGTAACACTACGGACCTCCGTGATGTCTCTCCCGTTTTCCTTAAGAACACTTACACATTGTACTTTCCGTACAATAAAACCCATGTTATTTGTTTTACCTGATTCCTGTGTTTAGCGTAATCTTTCCGCTCGGAATTACCTAGTTGCTTATATCGTATTACCCACGATATAACAAGAAAAAGGTGATAAAAACGGAAGAAAAATACCACAAAAAAAAGGGTGAAAGGAAAGAGACACAGAAAACAAAAAGAAAAAGACAAAGAAAAAGAATTACATTATTTACATTGTTCGGACTGTTATCCTCATTTTCAAATCCATATTCACAATGCTTCAGCCGATGTAAGCTCCTGCCTTCTTCATGGTTCGGTTCAAAATTCCGATCACCTGAAGAAGGCCGGAGGGTACAACAGTGGCGTAGCTAGAGTAAATGTCACCCGGGGCGGTCCGCTCAAATGTCACCCAAATGACCCCGATTCACCCTATGCTGAATGGTTAGCTGTAGCTAAATTTTCATACATGCTCTACCTCTACTTTACTCTACTGACCGGTATGTTACTGTTTACATGTATGATCCAAGACAAAATCCAATACCACAAAATAATTAGTTCAAATCAAAAGATTTTTAAAATGCAACTGTTCACTTTCAGAACAACTAAATACAAAACACGGCAATACACAAAAGAATGACATTCGATACTATGGTCTTAGAATGAATGTTTTCTTGTTTTCATTGTGGCAAACTGGTCAATGACATCATCAAAATCTGTTTGTCTTGTAAGCTCGTATTCAATGGACAGCACAGCCAGATCCGACAATCTCGACTGGCTCATGGTGGACGTAATTTTCTGTTGCTAATTTTCTGTTGTCCAATTTTCCGTTGCATCATTTTCTGGGTACCATTTAATTATCAATGATGTTTGAAAGTATTTTTCTTTACAAAAATGTTATATTTAATTTTAAGCATTTTTCAGAACACTGTAAAAAAAAACTGCATTTTTTTTCAAGGTTACCTAAAGAATTTATGCAAAATTTATTTTTTGTTTTTCTTTATACAAGTAAAATAAATTTACATCGTATTTTGATGTTATTATGATTTTAGCTTTAGTGATAATTTAAAAAACAATAAATATTTATCATTAGTACCAATAATGGAAAATTAAGTTAAAAATTTAAAAGAATCGTTTTTGGAATCGGAAGATAGGCACAATTTTTTCCGATTCCGATACCGTTTCCGATACCCCCAAAAGTTCCGATTTTTCCGATTCTCAATTCCGATTAATCGTCCCAACACTAGTAGATATATTCAAAAGTACATCGCTCACTCAATGGAAAATTGTATCTCAGCGAATTGATACACAGGCAAGACAGAAATTGTTGCACTTTTGGCTTCGTATTTGGCTTCGTATTTGTTATTAATGATGCAGAGTTAAAACACCATATCATCCGATAAAATGTTACAACAATGTCTCTTGTTAGTAACTAAGATTGTAGCAACTGAAACACATGAAAGCTGAAAGCATTGCTATTTTCCTACTCACAAATTTCCCGACAATTTATTAGAAAATTTCTGACGGGGGACAAAACTGGGGGGTTATAAATTATTTCTGGGGGGTTATATGACCGCCTGCGAAACCCTGTGTCTCCACCACTGTTTTCAGACTATTTTTGGCACCTTAGCCTGGTTGAAAAATTTTGTTGGGGGTGACATTGTGTCATCTCCTCCTGTACTGGCACCCGGGGCAGTCCGCCCCCTCCTAGCTACGCCACTGGTGTACAACGGCCGAAATGTTGTGAATATGGCAATGAAGATGAGGATAACAGACCGTATAATGTAAATAATCACAGTACTTCATCTTAGAGATATAGACAGACAGAGAAAGAATTAATCTGAAAGAGAACGAACAAGAGAAATACATGAGGGAGAAAAATAAAGTTAATATGACACTGAAAGAGAAAAAGAGAGAAAGAAGAAAGTAAAGAAGACAAACAGAAAAATAAAGAAGGCAAATAAATTAAAAAAAAAAAACAGAAAAAGAAAACGAAGGAATAAATTAAAAAAGAAAAAGGTTAAATGAAAACCTGAGAAAAGACAAAGAGAAAGAGAAAAAGAAAGAGGAAATCAAAAGACAAGGAGAAAATTTTAAAATTTGAAGAGAACAAAGACGAGAAAAAAAAAGACAAGTTAAGATCCAAAAAGGGAAAAAGAAAAAAAAGAGAAGACAAGTGGACAGAAGGAGAGAAAAAAGATTGAGTGAACGAATAAAGAAAAAGAAAAAAAAAGAGAAAGCGAAAGGAAAAATAAAACAAAAAGAAACAGAACAAGACCAAGATAAAAAAAAAAAAAAGAGAAGGAAAGAGAAAGAAATAAAGAAATAAATTTTTTTTTGGTTTTGATTGATTTTTTTTTTTTACGGCTTGTTAACCATTTACAAGTTATTTAAAGCCAGAAAATATTTTTAGATTTAGATATTTTTGATAAAGATTTAGTGTTACAACTCTTAATAATTCACCCATAGCTGGAGGGATAAGATGTGGATTCATAATCTTTTCCAGAGGTATTTGTGCGTAAGTGAATATAACAAACCTAATGAGAATTGTAGCTCCGTTTGCCGATTAACATTTCTGAGCCGTTAACCATCACCTGCAATTTCAGCTAGACATCATCTGGTATTCCTCAGAAGTCACCCAGAAAGAAAGAAAGAAATCGCCCAGTCAAAAGGAGACAGAAAAATAAAATGAGAAAAATGAAGAAAAAAAAACAAAACAAAAACAATAAGGAAGGAAAGAAAAGGTCGAAGAGATGGGGAAAAGAAAAAAGAGAAAGGAAATGAATATGGAAAAGCATAAGAGCAAGAGAAAAGGAAAAAGAAAAAGAACTAATAGAAAGGAAAAAAGAAAGAAAAAATGTTAAAAGAAAGGAGAAAGAAAAAGTCAAAAATCAAACGACGGGAAAGATAATGAGAAGGGAAGTAAAATAAAAAAAAAAAAGAAGAAGAAAAATTTAAAAAAAGACAGAAACGAGAGAAAGAAGATAAAAAAGACTATGAGTACAAGAACAGAAAAAGAGAAAAATCAATGAAAAAGGGAAAGAGAGGGAACGAAAGAAAAATAAAGAACAAAAGGATGAAAATGATAGAAAGGAAAGGTGTAGAAAAAAATAAAAAAGCGATAGAGGAAAGAGAGAGACAGTTTGAATGAAAAAGAAAGAAACAGAAAAAAAAGGAAAATATAGAAAAGACAAAAAAATAAAGAAAACAAAAAAATAAAGAAAACAAGAAAGAGAAAGTCAAAGGTGAAAAAAAGAAAGACGAAAGATAAGACAAAGAAGAAAAGACAAAAAAAAAAAAGAGAGGAGAAGAAGAAGCAAAAAAAATACTAGGATAAAAAAGACAAAATTGAATGAAGAAAGAAAAAAAAAAAACGAAAGGGAAAGAAAAACCCAAACAAAAGAAAAGAATGAAAATACTAAGAGAAATAAGAAAGAAGAAGAAAGAAAAAGACAAGAAAGAAAACAAAGAGAACGATGAAAAAAAAAAAGCAAAGAGAAAGAAAAAAACAAAGAGAACGAAGAAATTAAAAGACAAAAGGAAAGAAAAGAGAAACAAAAAGAAAAGAGAAAGAAAATAGCCCAATAGAAGGAGGGAAACAGACGCAAAAATAAAGAAAAATCAAAGAGAACGAATAAAGAAAAAAGAAAAAAAGGTATAATGAAAACAAAGGCAAAATTAAAACGAAAATTAGAACGAAAAAAAAAAAAACAGTGCAAGAACAAAGAAGAAAAGGAGAAAGAAGCAACAAAGAGAAAGAATAAAGAGAAAGAAAATAAACAAGGAAAAGATAAAGAAAAAGGAAAGCAAAAGACAAAGAGAAAGAAAAAAGAAAAGAAATCGCAAACAAAAGTAAATTATGTGAAAGACTAAGAAAGATAAAATCAAGCAACATAAAAGAAACATTCCGACAATGTGGCAGAAAAGTATCGGAAACAAAAGAAAAAAAAACATGGCGGAAAAATATTAAGTAATAGTAAAAGAATAAAAATGAAAAATCTACCTTCATTATTCCTAAGTACAAGTCCCGAGCACAAATGATTACTAATGTAGAAGAAGACACTACACCAGGTCTTGACTGTCGCAAGGGAACGGTATCGCCATTGTAATTAACTTTTCCATCATAATTACATATGAGCAAATAAACTAGGATGAAAATTCTTATGTAGGTTACAGACTAAAAGAAAGCAATTTAGTACTTATAGACATAGTTATATGACTTTGTTAATGTCGGCACAATATATCCGTATGTAAAAATATATCTTTTCAAGATTTTCCTTCATCTCGAATGACATTTATCAAGGGAATTTCTGTCCCACTTCAAATTTTTTTCTTTCCTGTTTTTATTTTCGATTTTCTTTACAACTTTCGTCATTTTTATTGATTGATATTAACAAGTTTGATTTGACAGGTGGCATACGTTTTCAATCGATTCGTTATGCGTACCGTTTTCTAAGCTAAGACCGGCAATCATTTCATCAATTCAATAGCAACCATCAACATCTTGCACACTTCTAATGATTTAAACCAGGTGACAGGATGATAACGTTCAAGGCCAACAAGACTGAAACAAATTAACAACATCACCATCATTTTATTCTATAACTAGCAGCATGGCCCGGCGTTGCCCGTGCTTGATTCAAAAATCCTACGACTCATACATCAATCGCTATCACTTGACTTATTTTTGCCCTTCCTTGCCTTTAAAGGAGTGCCCTTTGCCGTGCTGATGTTGCTATATGCCTTACTTCTTGCCTATCTCACACTTCAATTTTTTTCTAAGCTCTATACTAAACATTAAGTCTGTTACGAAAAAAGAACTAAACAAAATGAACACAAAACGATCAGCTTTAAAAAAGGACTCGTAACTGGAAAAAATGAATGAAAAAAGAAGAAAGAATCAGAATCAACGTTGAGTTTAAGCAAGCGAATGAGCCAATTGGAGTAAAGTGCCATGCAGATTTAAATTTTTCCCACTTGTGACGAATGCAGCTATCGATTTTTTTGCATGATAGCATGCTAGTTAACATTCGTGTCAGTCAGCTGTTGGCTCTCACGCTGGCCAATAGAATCTTCCTGCCTATTCGTGTCAGCCAGCTATAGGCTCTCACTCTGGCCAGTAGAAAATGGCAACAAACTACATGAAAACTGCTGTAGAAGCATGAAAAATCGATTATTTCCACTATCGATGTGAGTTGAGAAATGCAAAGTTGGTCTTGGCCTTCCCGCTAACTTGGAGTATGTGCATGTAAATTTTGGTGCAAATCCGTCTAAAATTGCGGCCGTGCATTCGTTACACACACATACACACACATATCCTGCCTTTTATAGATAAAGATACATGATAACTTTCACAACGAGCAGGATACAAAAGAATTGGTAACACACAACGAAGAGCTTTATTCTATAAGAAAAGTTAATATTCAGAGCGACAGCAGGTTTCAAATTAGCAACTTTAATATAGTTTTATACTATATTAAAATGATAACGTTCACAACGACCATCAGGATTCAGACGAATTAGCAACATCTCTAGAGTTTAAGACTATAATAAAAAGATAACATTCACCGCAAGCACCAGGCTTCAAACAAAATAGCAACATCAATATAGTTTTATACTATAATGAAATGATAACGTTCACAACAACCATCAGGTTTCAGACGAATTAGCAACATCTCTAGAATTTAATACTATAATAAAAAGATAACATTCACAGCAAGCACTAGGATTCAAACGAATTAGCAACATCAATATAGTTCTATACTATAATGAAATGATAACGTTCACAACAACCACCAGGATTCAGAAGAATTAGCAACATCTCTAGAGTTTAATACTGTAATAAAAAGATAACATTCACAGCAAGCACTAGGATTCAAACGAATTAGCAACATCTCTAGAGTTTAATACTATAATAAAATGATAACGTTCACAACAACCATCAGGATTCAGACAAATTAGCAACATCTCTAGAGTTTAATACTATAATAAAAAGATAACATGCACAGCAAGCACCAGGATCTAAACGAATTAGCAACATCAATATAGTTTTATACTATAATAAAATGATAACGTTCACAACAACCATCAGGTTTCAGACGAATTAGCGACATCTCTAGAGTTTAATACTATAATAAAAAGATAACATTCACAGCAAGCACCAGGATATAAACGAATTAGCAACATCAATATAGTTTTATACTATAATGAAATGATAACGTTCACAACAACCATCAGGATTCAGAAGAATTAGCAACATCTCTAGAGTTTAATACTGTAATAAAAAGATAACATTCACAGCAAGCACCAGGATCTAAACGAATTAGCAACATCAATATAGTTTTATACTATAATAAAATGATAACGTTTACAACAACCATCAGGATTCAGAAGAATTAGCAACATCTCTAGAGTTTAAGACTATAATAAAAAGATAATATTCACAGCAAGCACTAGGATTCAAACGAATTAGCAACATCAATATAGTTTTATACTATAATGAAATGATAACGTTTACAACAACCATCAGGTTTCAGACGAATTAGCAACATCTCTAGAGTTTAATACTGTAATAAAAAGATAACATTCACAGCAAGCACCAGGGTACAAACGAATTAGCAACATCTTCAGAGTTTACTCTATAATAAAAAAGAAATTCCATTTTCAAACCTATGAAAAAGTTGTAACCTAAAATTTCTGTCTGCATGTAGAGTTATTATTTACGTTATTTACACAAGGAATACTGTCCTTATCTTTCTTGTTTTTATCATCAAACTTTGATTGTCGTGCCCTCTGTTCTTCACCAAATTCATATCGATCCATGTAAACTTCAGAGAATTTAAAATGGAACCCACTATTTAATCAGCTGGGATAGATTGTTCTCATCCCACTATCCATGTCGATGGATATCTCACTTATTTAGAAGCTACTGCAAACCTCGTTTACACTGTCAAAGTACATATTTAGTGTACTTACTGAGGCTTCACATTTTTTTTACATCTGCTGCTGTTCTTGAAACCTTGCTGTCACTTCTATTTATTTATTAATGCCCCCATATACTACTGATTTCTATGCTAGGCCTACAAACGAGATCCTCATAACATAGATTATGTACTGATTCTTTCAGGCATCTGACTCACCTCTCTGTTCAATATTTTAACTTCATTCCCCATACACTTTTCCCTCCATACATGATCAGCCATTCCTGATTTCATTTTCTCTCCGCCTAATTACGGTTTTTGATGTTCAACTAGCTTTACTTTTAGGGGACGGTTAGTTTAGTTATATTCTTTGTCACAATTGCAAGGAGTGGAATACACACAGTTTGTAGTCATGCTATCCTCTGTCTTAGGATGGACTCAGCAGCTATTTATCGTTAGGTTGGAGCTGCTTCTGAATATTGTCTTGACGTTGTATGCACAACAGATCTTCTGAATCTAATAAGCCACTGGGCATAAGGAATACAGACCTTAGCAGTTTCATTGCTTCAGTAATACCTATCTTTTCTTTGCGTTATAATAAAAAAAAAAAATCATATTTTTACAACTTTAATAAATATCCATAATAATAAAAATTATATTTTTTACTTATATGGCAAATTTTTTCTTGTATAAGTTAAAGAATATACTTTTCTAATATGTAAAGGAGGCGCGGGGGAGTAACGGATAGTGGCTCGGATTGAAGAATCGGAGAGCTGAGATCAAATTCTAGTCGAATTCATTACATTCATTTACGTGATAATACACTTGAGAAAGGTATGAATCCTTTTGCTATGGGTAAATAGCAGGACAGACCGGGTCTATCGCCTTGGATGGTAACTGGCCTACCGTAGAAAGAAATAGCAACTTACTGCAGTAAAAAAAAAAAATCTGCCTCCTCAGTCATGTATCAAAAGATACATGATCGCCTAAGCGTGTATCGCGCATAGCACATAACTGACTATGTAAAGATATAATAATATAAAAAAAATATTTGTTTCTATTATGTTCTCACTCCCATAATGAAATCACATTGTTACTTCTGTAACAAACTTTTACCATGACAATTAAGTCTTATATTTTAACTCTATAATAACATTTTTATTACTGAAATAAAAAAAAAAGTTTTAGATCCAGCATAAACATTTTACCCTCCAATAAAATGTCAGTTTTGTTACTGTAATAAACTATAATAAAAATACTTGAATAATAATTTTTAAGCCTGCAAATAATAAAAAAAAAACTTTTTATTTATATAATAAATATATGAAAAAGAAACCACATCTTTTACTTCTACGATAAAATCTTTACACTTATAATAAAACTCAAAGTTTTACTCTTTTATAAAATCATTTACTTCTATAATAAAACTTGCATTTTTAAATGTAATAAAATCTTTTAACCCTATGGTTAAAAAAATCACATTTTTACTTCAATAATAGCTTTTTTACAGATTAGTCTATAATATAATTTTTGCCATATACAAGTCATATTTTTATTACTAGAAATATTTATAATTAAAGGGAAATCATATTTTACCCACCTATAATATTTTTTTACAAAGTGATAACATTTTTACTTCAATAATAATAACATCACATTTTAACTTCTATAACAACATTTTTAATACTTTAATGAAAATTACAGTTTTACTTTTATAATAAAATTTTTAATGCTATAATAGAAATGACATTCTCATGGTAATTATTGGCATCGATTTTGATTCCATCACTATAACCTCACTTATACTATTAAAGTTTACTTCACTGACATAATTAGAAATACCACTGGACTGCGATTTATCACTCACATTACAAATACATTTTATATTTTGTTCATCATCATCAAAATCATAGGCGCCATCAAAGCTTGGGATAAACGCCACTACTATTTACTGCTTTGGTTGGTTGGTTTTATATATCAGCATATAAACATCTATGGGTTAATTAATGCTAGAGTCTAAATATTTTGAACACAATTGTATGCCTTTAACTACTAAAAATGTATTAGTCATTTTGCTATAAAAATGTATTGTTGGTAATCTTACTTATTATAAAACGCAGATTGTGTGTGTGTGTGTGTGTGTGTGTGTGTGTGTGTGTGTGTGTGTGTGTGTGTGTTCGTTTATATATGGGATCGGATTTCCTACATTTTTCAACCGATTTCAACAAAGTTTGTCTATATTTCTGAGATGAGGTATTATGTACAGTATTTACATTAGTCGGACTATTGTCCTCATCTTTGTCGCCATATTTGTCACAACGTTTCGGCCGTTGTACGCTCCGGCCTTCTTCAGTGCCATGTGTCCTCAAGGACACATGGCACAGTGGATAAAGGCGTTGGTTAGATCCAGTGACAGACCCAAAGAAGGTGAGTTCAATTCCTGGTTAAGGCAGTGGAGAACTTTCAGAGGGAAAATTAGCAGGAGATAACTGATAACTGACATCCATCAAACATGGCACGTGGAACTAGAACAGTCTACCCCAGCGATCGAAATAAAGGGTTCAGTTCGAAATTCCAACCACCTGAAGAAGGCCGGAGCGTACAACGGCCGAAACGTTGTGACAAATATGGCGACAAAGATGAGGACAATAGTCCGACTAATGTAAATACTGTACGATTTCAACAAAACTTCACTTTTTTTGGCAGGTAGTGTTTCTTATTGTCTTGCACACTTTTTTCTTTATTTTTACATTCAGAATGCTTTAAAAATTCCATTTACAAGACAATAATATAAAATTCTATACAATCGATAGACTCATAACGATTGAAAACAATGTTTTTGTTTGAGTTTGGATTTGACCAATTCGTAAAAAAAAACAAAACAAAAAAAAAAAAAAAACTAATTAAGACATGCGTGTCCGTCAACCTTAAACAATAATCTTTGTCAATTTTTTTTTCAGCCTTCATGATGGTCGATACTTGATCTATCTCTTACTGTTACATCACCGGGCAACGCCGGGCTCTACTGCTAGTTCTACTATAAAAAGTATTGGCCATTTACATATATACATACATATATACACTCACACGCTCATATATAAAATGTATTGCTTATATTTTTACTATTAAAATGTATTTTTATTGTTTCATTGTGTTTTGTTTAGAGGTTCACTATTTGCCCATAACTGGGACCCTAACAGGTTCTACCACCCTAAGTCAGGGTGGACGCGGAAACACCGGCAATTAAGAAGTGGTTTAAGGATTCTCAAAACCTTCAAGCTCCCGGTCTTGCTGCCATATGTAGTTTATCGTCATACCCAGAACTGTCTAACATTTGTGCCATGAAAGCGTTATTTGCATCTATAGAGAAACCATCGATGTTTATGCTATATCCACCAGTTTAAATACCATTGATGCTTAGTTTAATTCTACGATAATAGATACTATTGAAACTCGATTATAAATGTCATTGGCTCTTATTATGTTGTTCCATAAATTGGTTTGTTTTTTATCATTTATTGTAATATTTATTTATTAATAGTTCTGGTGAATCATTCAACCATGTATTCACCTTCATTTACTGCCTGCCAATGATCTATGAACTGTTCAATGTCTCAACGACAGAAATGACTTGGTTTCGATTAGAAAAATTCATCAAGCCATGTTTTAGGCTCCACATCGTTGTTGAATGAAACACCCCACAAATTGCTAGGAAGTGCCTAAAAAGGTACTAGTTTGAATAAGCTAAATCAGGAGAATATGGTGGGAGTGGCAGAACTTCCCAGCTGAGATCTTTCTTTGTACCGATGAACAGCCTGGTAATGAGCGAGTAAACTAGCCTAAATGGAGGGCCGCTAGTGGGTTTTTTTTCAGTCAGTGACTGTTGCACCCATGCACCTTGACCATTGAGTGAATAAGTAACATGAGAGCTTGACATATTCTGAGCAAATAAACTAGGGGTCTGGCGCGCAGCGCGGGCAATTGCTTTTAATCAAACTGAACAGGTCGCACAGAAAGCGGGGGTGACTGTGTGTTCGAACTTCTCTATCTTAAAACGGAGAAACATTTCTGTGTCATTCTGCCGGTAATGATGTCATCTCCCTACACAGCGCAAATATCTCGGTCAGCTTTGGCAACATTTTGATCTTGATTAAAAGCCAACGGGAGAATATTACAAACATGCTCATTCTCGTCTAATTGACATTCCATCTCAAAGAGTTGTCTAATCTGATGTAAAATCCCAGCAACATTAGACAGCAGTTTGACAGGATGACCAGAGTTACTAAAAAGCTAAAAATGCTACGTAAGATTATTCTCCGAGATCATTTGCAGATATATTCGAGAAACTAATAATTCTTCTTTTTCCTTTTCCTCACCATTTGGTTGGTCAATATGATTGACAATACCATTGATACTTATTATTTGTACTATTTACATTATTCGGACTGCTATCCTCATCTTCATTGCCACATTCACAACGTAGAATCACATTTTTGTCGCTTCAAGAACAAAGTAGAGATGGGGAGAGAATGAATGAGGAGCATAACGATCCGTCTAGACCAGTGGATCTCAACCTTTTTTTACCCATGGACCCCTTTCCCCTTCTTTTTATCTTGGTGGACCCCTTCATAGCTATTGGACATAAGAACAATTTTCTATTCTTCACTAATATAAATTTTAAGGTTTTAATTATCAAAGAAATAGTATACGATTAAGCTTTATTTTTAAATGAAAACTAATTTTATACAAATAAAATATTCTACTATAATTATAATAATAATAATTATTATTATTTTTAATTAACACAACAATTGAGTTTTGCCTGTGGACCCCCGGAAATATTAGGGGTCCATGTAGACCCCGGTTGAGAACCACTGGTCTAGACAAAGGTATAGGCACGGTTGGAAATTTAAAATCAGAAAAATTAATCTTGACTTATATTTCAAATATTAACACTTGTTCAAATAGGAAAATTTATATATGGAATTACAATTATTACATTCCTTAAAATTAAAAGAAGTTTTTAAGATGGTGTAAAGAAGTTGTAAAATGTTAATATTATAAAATAAATATTATAAAATAAGTTAATTAAAAGAAATTATTAGTATATAGGAAAAATTAAAACGGAATATTACTTTTAATTAAATAATGGATTAAGTGAAATACAAATAAGTTAGATAAATTAATCATAGATTAAATTCAAAGAAGCCGTTTGCAGAAGGAAATATCAATTACAATTAACCCCCATACATAAGCATAATTAGATAAAAACTAGCTAGCAATGAAAAAAAGTAAAATAATTAAAAGTAAACTTGAGTATTAAATATACCTAAAGGAAAATATATAATTGTAACACAAAGAAACTAATAGAATATTGAATAGAAAAATAGAAAAATATATTTTTAAGGTAAATTTAGAGAAGCCCTTTCTTTGTATGTTCGAGAAATTTCGTAGAAAATATGTGCTTCTTCAACAGAGGACGCACATATTTTCTATGAAATTTTTGATGGTTCGATTCCTGTGGGAATATATATTTCCTATGAAATTTTCCTGAACATTCAAGCCGGTAAATGTAATTAATACTGTTTAATTAAAAAAAAACAAAAAAAAACAAAACAAAATAAAAACAAAAAAAATACAGAAAACAGAGATTTACTTAAATAAATTATATCTATAAAAATAACATATAAAAAGGAAAATATATTAAAATAGTTGTAGGAATTAATCTATTTCTTAATATATATATATATATATATATATATATATATATATATATATCCAGGTGAAAAAAAAATATGTAGTAAATTCACAAAGCATATAACTTTTTTTAGTATTTTGTCAAATTAACCTCCACCCCATTTTATTTCTTAGGAAACGGCATTGTCTAGTTTGTGTAATTTATGTAACCATTTGCATCTGCTCTAGTTTATGTCTGGCTGCCGTTAGCTGCCAATCTACGGGTCATGACCGATTTATAAAAAATACTTTTAAAATTTTTTCTTCTTCGCTTACTTTAAAATAAATTTAACGGAAGTCATATTTGATTGGTTGTTTAGAGTAAAGCGCACAAACCTTATAACCTTTTTGCTTTTAAATCTGAATAAATCGTTCACTCGCTAGTAATTTACAATCGTCTGATGAGATTCATTGATACGCATCGAAACACGACTGCAATTGTTGTAACAATTTTTAAATGATTTCGGTGTAGTATCCTTCTATATAATAATAATAACGGACTCTCCCGTCGGTTTCGACGAATGAGGATCTGACAGCTTATGGAATTTTGTGCGATAATCTTCAGTGGCATTTAAGACCCGCTAGTGATTTACAAAGGAGGTCACATATGAAGCAAGTGTGAGGATTGTGAGATGAGATCACCGTTAGATTGGCTGACCTTTTAGATCTTGCTCTCGCTTCTTGAAGATTATTCAGACAAGCCCACTAAAACACGTTAATCTCCATTCTAGCCGCTCCAAGGTTAAGCTCTCAAGGGTGTTATGTGGTATATTGACTGCTGACAAGTTGCTTTTCAGCTTGTCTTTGTATCTTAGCCATGGGTGTCCTACATTCCTGTAGCCCTGATCTAACTGGCTTGTACATTAGGATCTTGGGTATCCTGTTAGTTTTATATATATATATATATATATATATATATATATATATATATGAGGCTATGTCGAAGGGCTGAGTGCCATCCAATACAGTTTTATACGGGGAAGTTTTGGCTGAGCCTACGGGCTCGGTTGCCTCACATTAAATTCAGCCCCGTGCCACATCTGATCGTGTGGGTCGGTTAGTAAATATACTATCTGACTGATTGGCTTCGGGGAAGTGTTAGTCGATTCCCTGTCTCTCAGTAGTGTATTCTCTTTTACAATAAATCTCTCTTTCTTCCATCTACGCCCGTATTGCTGTTCCTTCCTCTCGAGTACCACCTTTGTCTGTTTGTAACCTTTTTAAGGATACAACAGATATATAAATATTTATATATTAAGAACCGTTTTGGAAGAAAGTTCTATGACAAAGTGGAAAAAAGCTTTTGTGTGACGTGTTTTGTCCCTTAGGATTTCATCGGTTTGTTTAGATTGATGTGACTGCACATGCGCACGAACAAGAGACGCTCTGCATTTTAAATTTAGAAAATTTCAAAAATAGTTAAAAAAAAAAAAGATTATATCAGCCCAAAAGAGACATTCAATTAGCGAGACTGACCCCAATTTTGAAACAGAAAATGCTCGTATTTAGAAAGTGCTCTCATCGCCAGTTCATCCATAGTAATTTTACATTCAGGTTCTTACAGTGTTTCAGCATTTTTGTCAGTTTTCTCAATAAAGCAGATATTAAACAATACAGGATCAAAAGACAATTGATAGAGTCGGAATTTATTTTTTAATTTAGTTGCAATTCCTAGCCATCGTTTTCGCACTTATATATGTTTTTATATAATCTCTTATAATAAAAATATAAGAATAATATATTACTCTACTTCGTATTGGGCATTTTTTAAAAGTAAATGAGACGAATAGTGAATGTTTACTCCATCTGTTCTTTTTCTCATATATATATATATATATATATATATATATATATATATATATATATATATAGAAACAGACCACTTTAAGGTTCCATGTAATAAATTATTTGGAAGTAAAGTCTGATGATCCGCAGTCCTTTTAAAAGCGCTGTGGTGAAATAATTTATTACATGGAACCTTAAAGTGGTCTGTTTTTATTTAAATTATTTGCTCTAGATTTACATTGAGCTCTCTAGATTTTATCCTCCTTAGGTTTACCCATACGGATTAACTAGTTTTTCATAAACTATATATATATATATATATATATATATATATATATATATATATTCATGTTTTACGTATTTATTCTATTCAGCTTTTGTTGCTTGATCACTCTGACTAATTTAACATTAATACTTGTTCTAACCTAACTGATAACTTGTTTGTGTAGTTGAAAACGCCCCTCACCTCTGGGGGAAAAAAGTCCCTTTCCTTAGAATAGAACATTTTAACTAATACTAAGGTAAAACTTAGTGTTGTATAAATATAAAATACTAAAAATATTCCATCCTATCCCCCTTAACGCGCGTATAGTGCCAGAATGGGCACTATACGCGCGTTATTCCCGGCCCTTATCTGTTTGTCTATTGTCACTGTTATGTGTTATATGTAATAGGAGTAGGTAGACCCTCCTACCGCCCGGTCAACACTCCTCCCCCTTCCCCTGGACAAGTGCAGAGGCTCACACATTGTTTCCTGTCTAAGAAGGGGTTTCCGGCACTTTTATCTCTCTCTCTCTGGCCTCTGTACGAGTACTGATGTGTTTCTCCCGTGACGTGCGCAGTCTGTGGCATTGCCTCTTCATTTTGAGGGTACACGGTTGACAGTTTACTGGTTGCTGTTTCCGACTGGTAGTTAGGAGCCCTAACTCTTGCGTAGCGTCTTGAGCGGCCGCTCTGATCAACAGTTGTATAATACCGGGGTGATTGTAGTGCCATGACGCGCATGGATCGTTGTCCCTGCAGTCACCTCCGGTGGGCAACCCTGAGGCCACACTTTGATGCAGGCTGTGCCAACTCCTCTCTGCTCACGTTGCGGTCGATAACCATCTGCTTCTCTATACTTCAGGCCTTCTCATCTTCCAACAATCACTCAACATGAAGACTCGAATGAATCAAAAAGTAAACCTAAACCAGCCCCCCGCAAAAATCACCTAAACCCTCAACATTTCGTTCGCCAACATCCGTGGCATTAGAACAAACTTGCAGTTTGGAATCTTTCCTCACTGCAAACTGCCCGGATATACTGGCTCTGTGTGAGACAAACCTTGTCTCGTCTATTCCCTCCTCTGATCTCTCGATCCCCGGCTACCTTCCTCTCCTCAGGAAAGACTCTCTAACCCACATGCACGGCCTTGGTGTCTATGTCAAGACCATCTCCCCCTGGCCAGAGAGCTGTCTCTCGAATCGCCAGACCTGTCGTACATGTGTCTCCGACTATCTCTCCTCAATGCCGTAAGCTATCTCTTCTTCCTCTATCGCTCTCCATCCTCTCAAGACTGTGGGATACTTGATAGCATATCTGACAGCATAGACAAGGCCCTCACTCTCCACCCGTTTGCTCATATATTCGTGTTTGGTGATTTTAATGCCCATCACACCAAGTGGCTCGAGAATGCTACTACTGACCGGGCTGGCATTCAAACATTTAACTTCTCAATTTCTCAATCCCTTACGCAGATAGTCGACTTCCCCACGCGTTTTGCCCTCGACCTGGCAGGCAAGGCCTCTCTTCTCGACCTGTGTTTTACCTCCATCCCCGAATCTTGTAGCGCCACACAGCTCTGCCCGCTTGGCAACTCTGATCACGCTGTGGTATCTGTCAACGTTTCCTTCAACTCCACGCCCTGCAAAGAACCTCCCATCACAAGAACCTCGTTCTACTATCAACGAGCGGATTGGGACTCGTTCCGTTATTTCCTCCGCGATGTCCCCTGGGATGTTGTCTTTACACTCCCTGTCCAAGAATGTGCTTCTGAGGTCTCATCCTGGTTTAAAGCTGGAATCGACGCTTTCATCCCCTCAAGGAAATTTAAGGTCAAGTCGCACTCCTCCCCTTGGTTCTCCGCTGCTTGCTCATCTGCCATCGCCCATAGGAATCACTTCTTTCACCGATTCCGTAGCGACATGTCTGACTGCAATAGACGTCTCTTTGCCTCTGCCCGTAACGAGTGTAAGCGTGTCCTCAACGAAGCTAAGTCAATATTTGCTGCTCGAATGAAGGAACGTATTGCATCTCACAAGTTTGGCTCCAAAGATTATTGGCGAGTCTGCAAGAGTGTCCTGAATAATCGAAAACCCTCCATACCTCCTTTATTCAACCAGTTCGACGTCTTGACCTCCCCTACCGACAAGGCTGAAAGCTTTGATCGGAAATTCTCATTTAATTCAACGCTCGATTCCACCGGTGTACCCATACCAGACTTCCCTCTTAGAACTGAGGCCTTACTGAGCGGCTTACACATAACCCCGTCATTGGTACTGGGCATTATCTCCACCTTAGACCCCCACAAGGCTAGTGGTGGAGATAGCATACCAGCCATTGTCCTGAAGAAATGCGCGCCTGAGCTAGCACCCGCCCTCTCTAAACTGTATAATTACTGCCTCAAGGAATCATGTTTTCCTGACTGCTGGAAGTCCTCATCCATTGTTCCTGTGTTTAAGAACTCTGGAGACCCCTGTGACCCCACTAATTACCGTCCTATTAGTCTCCTACCCCTGTTCGGCAAAGTCTTCGAAGCCCTAATCAATGCCGAAGTGGTTAATCACCTCACATCCCATAATCTGCTCTCAGACAAGCAATATGGTTTCCGCTACGCCCGATCTACAGCTGATGTGCTTACGGCCATCACTGAAACCGTCTACCAAGCCCTTCAAAATAACGGTGAGGCTCGTGCCGTGGCCCTCGACATCTCCAAAGCATTCGATAGGGTTTGGCACGCCGGCCTTCTTCGTAAGCTCCAGGGGTATGGTGTTACTGGTCAACTGTTTGATCTAATACAATCATTCCTGTCTAACCGAGAATTGAAGTTCGTTCTCAACGGATTCTCCTCCAGTTCCTATCCCACTAACGCAGATGTGCCCCAAGGCTCCATCCTTGGCCCCACTCTTTTCCTTATTTTCATCAATGACCTTCCTGAAGCTATAGATTCCAAGTCGGCATCTATGCAGACGACACTAAAATTTACTCCTGCCTCAAAAACAAGTCTAGTGTCGGCGACAAAAAACTAACCTTGCCGTGCGTCTTGAAATGGACCTCCAATCGGTTGTTAACTGGGGCAAGAATTGGCTGGTCAACTTTAACGCCACAAAAACTAAATTACTCTCCATTAACCACCATAGAGATCCTTCCTGCCCCCCATTAAAATGTCTGATAGTCAACTTCCTGAGAGCAACTCCCTGCGTCTGCTCGGTCTCACGCTGACTGCTGACCTGAGATGGAACAAATACATTGAGTCAATTGCTTCTTCCACCGCGAGGAAAGTTGGCTCTCTGTGCCGCGCCAGGAAATTTTTTCCCCTGAATCGATACTTCAAATATACAAAATAACCATTCGCCCTTGCATGGAGTATTGCTGCCATATATGGGCTGGAGCACCTTCTGCTTACCTCGGAGTTCTTGACAAGATCCAGAGAAGGATATGTAATCTAATTGGCCCTGATCTGGCGTCTTGTCTGCAGTCACTCTCTCACAGATGCGCCGTCGCCTCTCTCTGTCTTTTCTACAAATACTTCCATGGTAACTGCTCGGATGAGCTGCTCTCTCTGGTTCCCAGACTCCATGAATTCAAGCGCCCCACGAGGCTGGCACCCCTGCTCACCCTTACACTGTAGAAACCTTCAAATGTAGCCGTCTCTTCTACTCCAATAGCTTCATACCTCGCACCTCTCGCCAGTGGAACACCCTCCCCAATTACTGTTTCCCTGATAGCTATAATCTCCAACTATTCAAATGTAATGTCAATCGACATCTCCAATTACCTTGATCTACCCACTATCCTTCTCCTCTTTCTTTTATCACTCTTATCTGCTCTCGCTCCAAATCTTCCGCAACCCCCTGCATCCTAGTGGCTTCACGCCTTGCTTGGGGCACAATGCTTAAAAATATATATATATATATATATATATATATATATATATATATATATATATATATATCCAAATGAAGAGAAAAAACGATTTAGAATCCACAGTTCTCTGACTTTTACTGTTTACTCAATACAATGTAGACCATAATATTTTAATGATATTTTTATTAAAAATATTTTACTTTGCGACATGGAAATTTTTGTTTTAAGACTTAATGTTTTTATCTGGCCATCACACAATGTTCAGTAAATTGAAAATGATTTACATTTTGTTATGGTCCGGTTCCTTGTACCACGGCGATAGTCCAAGGTAGAACCAATAAAGAAGAACTCGAAAACGTATATGGAATAACACAGATATATTACAAACAGAAATATATACAGAGAAGTAGAAAGTGTTAGTACGAACAATCAGGTTTAGTAGTAATTGTCTGAACGCGACTCTGTTTCGGACTGCCTCTGACTCGACTGACTGACTGACTCGCTCGCTTTGACTTTTGACTCCGGACTTCAGACTGAACAGTATTTAGTCACCCCCCCCCGAGGGCATCATGTGGCACAAGGCCTGTTTAACGTGGGATCTCCGAGCCCGTGGTCTCGGCCAAAAAATATGCCCTTTGAACCCGTGTAAACGGGTTCAGGGTAGGTTTACCTCCCCGAAAGAGACTCCGCCATTCGGCGTAGCCTCGTTCGGGTTCCTCCCCGCCCGATGGCAGAGAGTTCAACCGATCAGCCAGTCGCCCGACTCCTGGCTGAACTATCTGCTTCCTCTCGAGGAGTAGTATTTATTACGTATGGAATAGTCTATTATGTTATTATGGGTAAGGTCCAATAACACATTTGAAAATAGAAAACAATATGTTTGCTTATTAAAGAGTTAATATGTAGAGGAGAATCGGATTTTTAGATCTTATGGGTGTGTCTTTTTTAACTAATCAGAAGTAAAGTCAACGCTAAATTTGAAAAGTTAAAAATAGAGGTTAAATGTTAGTGGGAGAATATGTGGTATTCATACATATCTCGGGGAAGTGTCATATTAACGGTTCGACACCTTACTTCCGGCAAAATGTATACATTTAAGTTACGAAGAAATATTCTTAGAAATATGTATATCTCTGACAATAGGTTATTTTTTTTTTTAAATTTGAACGTATATTTTAGAACTCTCTTAAAGGAACCTTTGGTATGATGAAAACATTTTTATATATTTTTGAACCAAAATTCAATTCATATTTTATTCATTATATCTTCTTAATACTAAGCAATTTAAAATTAAACAGGAAGAAATTAAGTTAATATTACCTGTACCATAATATATAATAAAATAATGGATATATAATTGAAATACATAGACTTTTGTGAAAATACATTAACTCTATTTTAAGGTGGACATTTTACAATGTTTACATATGACTGTAAGCTCACTTCACTGATTTAATTGATCATTATTTTTAAGAAAATTAAAATTAATAATTTCATGTCATTTAAAGACTTACATATTCTCGTTTATATTTTTTAATGTTTTCCATTTTACTGTGGGGATTTTATTGATTTCTTTTAAATACCCAAATTATTTAGATAGGGATGTTTGGTTACGGTACATATTGTGGTTAACGGAAGAAATATGCTGGTGCCATCTTAATTTAAAAGAGTTTTTTCGTACTACTAATATAATTTTTTTTAATATTTTTGTTTTCAGTAGATGAAATAGTACATCGATAAACAATAGATCCAGTAAGACATTTATTTTCCATGGGATACTTTATAAAGCTTCTAAAATTACATTATCGAAATTACTGATTTCCGTTTTAGAATTACTCGTATGTTTATTTAAAATTCTATAATTATGTTTTTTATAATTTTTTCTATATTATCAATACAACTATAACTTAATTTTAGCGTATTTTTTTTTGAAATCTTGCTTAGTGGATTATTACTCGAAAAATGTTTCTCATTCAAAGTAATAATCTTTTGCTCCAACTTAGAGCTACCCATTTGGTTAAAAGTGGGTGTGTACCAAATGATGTTTTTTATTTATATTTTTTCTCCGGTTGTAGATATTATCCTTTACATATTTAATATCAGGACATTTATATCCACTATTTTTAAAGCATTATTGTAAAAAATGTAGTGTTTATTAAATATATCTTCATTAGTAGAACTTCTACTGATTTTATATTTTGTAGATGAAGGTACATGTTTTAATAATAGATGGGGAATGATTAGACTTTGGGTGGATATATAAAGGATTTGTATTTGTTTTTTTTTATATGGTTTGTATATATTATTTACTGAGTCTAATGTCGCACCGAGGAAGTTTACTTTCTTTATATGTGTATTAATAGCAACTTTTAAGTTTAGGTTTCTAAACTCTCTATATATTAACTTTCTAATTTTGTCAGTTTTAAAATTTGTTGAATTCCTCACAACCATAAGGTCATCATCCTTATATAGACCTATATCAGGAAGAGGCAGTTGAAATTTATAGGGTACGTAATTAGAAAGGAGGGCTTAGAAAATCTGATATTGACGGGGCAGGTTGAGGGCAAAAGAAGCAGATTACAAACAGTGCATAATATATTTGAAAAGCATAAGTAAATAGATGGGGGAGAAGAGTTTAGGAGAAATAACGACAAAATTTGTTAAGAGTTATAAAGAAGAAAAAGAAGAAGAAGAAGACCGTTTTGCTGGTCACGCCCTCTTGAAGTACAGGTTTTGAGTAGTGTGGAAACACTTCTTAATTGCTGTCCACCCTGACCCAGGTTGGAAGCACCTGTTAGGGCCCTAGATATAGGCAAGTAGTAAAAAAATTACCAAGACTCAGAAGAAAATGAAATTTCGACATTAAATGACAGATAAGAAGTTGATATGCCAGTAAAAATCTACACTCTAAAGACGCAGATTAACTTATCCAAGTTGTCTTTGGCACATCTATTTCCTTTTTTTGCAACTAACTGACTTTTTAACTCCAAAATTATTTGTTAGTACTATCAATGTTACATTTAGTGAATATTTTGCTACAATGGCTTCCTTCCGTCTGTTAGTCCGCGTAAATAACTAATATTTCGTATTCTAAATTCATCTGCCTTTATTAAAATTGCATGTTTCAGGGTTATCTGTTGTAGATAACATGTTTTGATAATTTTAATAAACTCTTTCTAAGTTGTAAATACTCATTTTTTTTTTTTAGTATAGGTAGTATTATTTTTGAACTTCTGATACTTCCAATCCAAGAAAATAGTTTATTTCAATTTATATGTTGGACTGTTGTTATTCTTGAAAAATATCTTTGCCAAAAAAGAGCCGCTCTCTCCTTATGTACAGTAGGGAAAGTTGAGTTTTCACATTATTTTGTTTAGAAAATCAGCCTTGAACTCAGTGTAAAAGATGGAGTTTAATCTGATGAACTTTGAAACCAAAAACTAGATTCATATTCTTTACCAATTTTTGAGCATTTAGTTTTAAATATCGTTTGAAAAAATGCTGTGTCTTAATGGTAAAGCATACTTAGTTTAAATACTTAGTTTAAATGTTTAGTATGGTAAAAAAAAAAAAAAAAAAACTACATTTGGCAGCAAGGCCTCTGACCAGGAGGTTTTGTGTAGCGTGGAAGTGCTGTTGATCCCAGGTCCACCCTGACCCAGCTTGGAAGCACCTGTTAGGGCCCCAGATATGGGCAAATAGTGAAAAAATACAAAAACTCACAAGAAAATGAAATTCCGGCATTAAATGACACATAAGGAGTTGATATGCCGCTAAAAAATAAACTAAACTTTAAATAAGCAGCTTAACTTATCCAAGCTGTCTAAAAATATCTATTTCCTTTTTTGCAACTAACACACTTTTTAACTTTAAAATTATTTGTTAGTACTATCAATGTTACAGTTAGTGGATATTTTACTACAATGGCTTCCAGTGTCCTAATTGTAAAGCATACTTAGTTTAAATGTCTAAAGGATCAGATTAAGTTATCTATGCACTATAAAAATATACATATTTTTTGTGCAATTAACGTTTTTCTTTTTAAATTAAAAAATATTTCTCATTACCATCAGCGTTACATTTAGTGCAGTGTTTCTCAAACTTTTTTAAACTAGCACCCCATTTGCGCGGAAATTTTTTTTTGTCAACGTACCTACTGTCAAATTAAATTCCATTCCTATTATAAATGCCAATGATTAAAATGCTAAAAATAATCTTTATTCGATATCAATGTTTTCAATGCATTCTTTGACTTTAGTGCTTACTGGCTAAGGCTCTTACTCTACATCCTTGTGCAAATTAATTGAAAGAACCGCTTTAGTTTCCTTTGTTTCACCATTCGGTCAGTTTCAGATACACTGGAGTGACAGGGTGTAATCGATTTCTATTTTTTCCTCAGATCAGGTCATTTGCAGTGGTGTGCAGTAATATGAATCTATTTTCAGGATGTATGATTAAATTTGTTTGGCCTTGAAAAATATTGTGTCATCGGTGATTCCGTTATATTTTTGTCTCGCTCAGGCACTATTGTTTCGATTGTCGATTAGTTGTCCTACGGCCATTGTCTGCGATGGATGTTATTCCAAGAAAGCATACGGAAATTGTAACACTGCACGAAGACACTAGCAAGCCTTACCAATGAGAAAATCAAAGTACTATCGACTGGCCCGGAAACTCACCTGATTTAAATCTAATCGAGAATCTGTGGTCAGTCTGCAAGGAAAAATTTGAAAAAAAAGTAAATAATAACGGAATTATTCGTTTTGTTTCAAGGGTATAGGTTCCATGCTGCTTAGAATTAATCGCAGATCTCTACTATTTTAATTTTCAGATGGTTTCTTTGTTTAGTAAGAAATTGTGTAACTTCATTGAAACCACAGTCAGTCATAAAGGAATCTAGAAAAACAATGACGAAACGTTTGATAGCTTCCCACAGTTTTAGATACCTTCCAGAATATCCATCTTTTTTTAGCCAATATTGAATAATTTTTGAAAATTAAAAAAAAAAATGGATAAATTCCCACTGGGTATGTTCATCTCCACAAATGAAGAAAAAAAGGTGACACTAGGGCCCACGTTGGGAAACACTGATTTAGTGCGTATCTTGATGCAATGCCTTCGTGTGACCCAATTAATAAGGTACACTGACCTTAAATATGGTTATCTTAAATGAAAAGGGGAATAGCTTCAATTTCTACCGGAAAGTACATTTTCTCTAGTAGTAGCATTTCTCGATCTATAGGCAAATAGGCATTAATCTAACTGTTGAAAAAAAAAAAAGATTTGTTTACTAAAGTACGTGTAGCCACTAAAATAACATTTATGGTAATAAGAGATTTGGAGTTTATATGCATTAGTTTATGTCCTATTCAGTTTCCCAGTATATAAAAATATATCCACCAAGGACCTATTCAATTGAAAATGCTGGAAAGTAACAATAGCTACAGGAAAAAGAATATAAAATATTTGTATAGAATCGTGTAAATAAATAAAAATAAAACATTTTGAAAAAAAGAAGACACCACTGTTTATATTAGGCGAATTGATTTCTTGCCATTTTTGTTTTATATTGACCGTTCCAGTTTTATATTAGTGCTGGCTTCTCAACAGCGGCCTCCTTAAAAGAAAGATAGACAGAGACAGTTTTCTTATTGTTTGGTGTCAACAAGTCTTGGAATCTTCGAATCAAAAGGATGGAGAGTCAAAGTTCAGGAAGAAAAAAATAGAAATAAAATAAAAAAAATAAATAAAACGGTTCGAAGCAGGAAAGAAGCAGTTTCCAAAAATGATAATAAAAAAATACGAATAGGAAGGTTTTTCTTGATTTTCTTTTTTAATCTCCTTCAGTAAACTAAAAGTTAAAAGCAGTGAAAGCAGGAAAAAGGATAAGGGCATGTCTATCTTTTTTTTAAAAAAAATCTTATATTTAACAGGCAATGCTACCCGATGTTGCTCACATCAGATCCTTTTTTTTTCTCCGCTTCTTTACCGATGTGTTCCATTGTTTGGGAGATTTGAGCATACCATTAAATGCCATTAACAAATTTGTCTTGATTAAAACAGTTCTATGAAATTAAATATTTTGGTAGTCATATTTTTTCATATATGGAATTGTATTATACTTATAATAATTTTGTAGATTTCCAAAATACACTATTAAATATATCAGCATCAATTAATTTTCTTTATACATTGTTTACTTTTAATCCCAAGCTTTGATCTAAATGCTACAGTGGTTACCAATTTCAGCATAGAACGTCGCTTAATTTGGATAAATAATAATTTGTCGCTTTATTTGATTAACTAATAATAAAGAATTTAATGTAAATGTCAACCAGCAAAAGAGTAGCCTCTTTATAACCGCGCCAAAATACAAGATTGAGAAGGAATGAGAGCAGAAATTATTTTTTAAGAATTGATTATACAAATTACTTATATTCATTAAGCTAGAATCGTTAAATAGGGTAACATATAAAAAACATGCTGGTCGATATAAATAATAAAACCACAATATATTTATGTCCGCAACAAAATCAAATAGAGAATACAAACCTAACACTACTAAAGTATTATATTCTGTGCTAAGGGAATAAATAGTTAGTACCAGGTGGATAATAGAAGAAAGGTTTATTGTACACAATCAGTACAATATGAAATACGGTACAGTTATACACACAGGTAAATCTAGTAGTGAGTGCCACTAATCGGAAGGTCGGGCGTGCTGGCGCCGTCTCTCTCACACTCTTCTTCGAGTCTCTTGTAGTTGACTTTATAGGTACTTACTACCTATAGTGTAATCATTCATGGGGGTGCCGGGTTATTCCATTACATCATAAAGCAAAAGTAGATCCGCAGGTTCAGCATATTTTACACCAACGGGAAGTGTCTGCAATCTAAATTTCCAGAAGTTTTTTTTTTATTGTAAAATTTAAAGCCAAACTTTAATTAAATTTTTACAATATAATTCCTCGTACACTATTTACATTGCTCGGACTATCATCCTCATCTTTGTTGCCATATTTATGAACAATATGACAACAAAGATGAGGGTGATAGTCCGAGCAATGTAAATAGTGTACATAATGTTTCATCTCAGAAATATAGTGTTTTGGTAGGATCCACCTAATTTGCATAGTGGAGTACCGACCATATAAATATGGTTGGTACCGGGAAGAGAGTAAGGAGGAATCAAGAAATTCAATCCAGAGACTCTGCCCGACTGCGACTAAGTCAACACATTCTCCAGGAACGGTTTTTCCAGGAATATACAAAAGACTATATGTAAATATTGTGTACACTTTCTTGTTTCAATACATTTTGTTCTAAGTACATTTTGTGTTGTATTATTATTCCATGCATTAGTCAAGTTTCAACATATAGACAGATAATTTTTCGTATATAAAGATGTGATTTTTGTGGGTGTATCTTCTCATTATAAACAGTCTTACTTTTTGTTATTATTTCACCCCAAGAAAGGCGGTCATATGGATTAACGTTCCACCATCATCGAGTAGACTTCGAACTTTCACCTTTCATGATGAGTGGGTGTTCTCTCATAGAGGCTCCTTGATTGAACACCTATTGAGACTCAAGCTTACACCAGACCTCAAATAGAACTCATATCCACGCTTCAGATTCTGGAAGTCATACTTGATCCGCTCCAGTAAGTCATACTTGATCCGCTCCTCCTGCCATACTCTATATTTACAAGAGCCAGAACAAAAATAAATATTGCCCCCATATCTGAGGTGTAGATGCCCAGTCCTCCATTGCCTGTCGCGATAGAGTTCAAAAACATTTACGCGGACTTGTGGGTGATTAATTATTTTCCATCTACAACCCCTTTCCCACAGACGAAACGTCGCAATCATCTCGTTACTCTATTGCTATATTCAGGATAAGCTTATCATGTCTCTTACACCGGATGTTGACTGTTCAGCGACCTAAAGCAGACCTCGTAAATACGTTTTCTGCGCATAGGCTCCACGCATACATCCGCTTTAACCAAAATAAAACGAACAATTTATTGACCAGTCAGAACCATTCCCGCTTCACACACGTAAATCTTAATTTGGAGCCGAATGATGGCTATATGTTCCTTAATTCAAACAAACACAAAACAGACCAAATTGGACGTCAGCACCGGCAAGCTGAGAGAGGGACAGAGAGAGAGAGTAACAGAGAGAGAGAGATAGAGAGACGGAGAGAGAGAAAGAAAGAGAGAGAGAGAGAGAGAGAGAGAGAGAGAGAGAAACCAGTATTCATGTCAACACCGACGCGCTGGGGAGAGAAACAAGGACGTCAGCCACCAACGATGACTATTTCACTTCTAATTTCACCATTCTCCCCACCCATTGCATTAGCAACAACAACAACAGGTAAAAGTTATTAGTTATATTACATATATGTGAATAAATTATGCATTTATTTACCCATACTCAGTGTCTTCTTTTTACTCGGATTTACGTTTGCCGAGGTGGAGAAACAATTAACCCCCACAATGGTAACAACAACAATAACAACTTCGTGTCTTCCAGGTTACCCATTTCCGCCTCTGCAACAAGTGTACACGGGGATGTATTACCCTTGTTTAATTCGTATTCCATTAGTAAGGAGGAAGTTTCACTTGGACATCTTCTTCGAAAGAACTGGTACTTTGTGAAAAATAAAAACATTCCCATCAGGATGCTTCCCCGATCATTACGATCATAACCTCTTCAAATCTGTCATTCCTACATAACCTCTTCACCTTTAAACTTCTCACCTCATCTTCTTGAGCTCATACAAGGTCTGTGGCTCTTGAGGTTTTGTATTGGGTGAACATTACTAAGAAAATGGATATTACATGCAACTCGAAGTGCAAATAATGACTTAATCAAGATGTTGATGTTCCACACTACTTTAAACAAAAGGTGAGGAAGGAAAGAACGATAACAGTTACTGTACGTGAGAAAACTTTTCCTGAAAAAAATGAAGAGAAAGATTTTATAAATTTTAACTGACAACACCACTGGCTGCTCAGATACAGAATTTATATATATATATATATATATATATATATATATATATATATATATATATATATACAAGTATATAATTGGTATATACAGAATGAATGCCAATAACCAACAATTTCCTTTCTTCATAAAGGGCTGTGGAGATGTTCCTGTCTCGTCGCTTTTTGCGTGTATATATATATAAATATGTCTGGGTGCTTATGTATTATAATCTGATTGTGTTTTTGTTGTTTTGCGCGTGAGTTTAAGACCACATTCACACTTTGGATTAAAAAATATATATATACAAGTATTGTCAAATGACCGGATATTGTAGCGTCTTGTCGAACGTAATTTCAACGAAGAAATAAATTGAATAACATATGTATTTTTTCTTTTCTCAATAATTTTATAGTTTTTAATCTTAATAGTGATTAAATTTGGATTTTAAAATTGGCAATTTTTAATTTTAATATCAAATTTTATCACAAAATTTTATAATTATTGGTTAGTATAAATTCTTTTTAATATTACCCGTATTTTAAAGATCTGAATAGCTATTATAACATGATTTCGTTGTCAAGCTTTTGAATCATTGGTTATTCTAGCTTTTGTAACAATGTTTTCCCCAAGTGAAGGATCGTTAATTAATTTGAAACTTTTAAAACCATTTATTTTATCTTTAACATCATCACTTGATAAGACACCGAGGGTGTTGAAAGAAAATGGCTATTTTTGTAGTGATTTTATAACATGTTTATGTTATAAATTAAAAAAAAATATATATATATATATATATGTGTGTGTGTGTGTGTGTGTGTGTGTGTGTGTGTGTGTGTGTGTGTGTGTGTGTGTGTGTGTGTGTGTGTGTGTGAAAAATAGTAAAGAACACGTTAGGTAAATGATTCGGAGTTCTTTAGTATTTTTTTTTATTTTTAAAAGCAGTGCTCTATACAGAAGTAGAGCTTAAATTATAATTATAAATATATATATATATATATATATATATATATATATATATAAAAATAATCAGGTCATGTTCTTCAATAGCCTCATCAAATTGATAGTTTCACGTAAATGTCATGTATAGCGGCGAACATGTTTAGAAAATATCTCACTTGTCAGCTGTAGGCAGCCATTTTCTCAAATCAATCATTAAAATTGGTTTTGAGGGAATAAATCATGTAGGCCTTCCTTAAATCTTATGAACTGATGCTACTAAATCATAGACAAAGATCTGTTCCAAATAACAGAAACAACATCACTGTAGGATTTTTAACGGCAGCCACAACTAAAATGGATATCACATGTAACTCGAAGTCAAAATAATGACATAATCAAGATGCTGATGTTCTACACTACTCTGAACAAAAGGTTAGGAAGGAAGGGCCTACGATTTCTGCAAAGAGCAATAACAGCTACTGGACTTGAGAAAACTATTTTCATGAAAAACTGAATAGAAGTTTCAACCGACAGTATCACTGGCTGATCAGTCCACAAATACCAAATTACTTTTTATAAGGGAACAGTTAACAATACCATTGACATAATGATTATATATATATATATATATATATATATATATATATATATATATGTATAATGTATGTTTTGGCAGCAGCCTGTCTTTCAAAGATCTTTCATTGAATATGGCGGACAAAGAAGATTGAATTAATTTGAGTTGACGCCTTACGTGTCATTTATCTGACCATAGTGCCATAAAAAAATTATTAATCCATAATCTACAAGAAGCCTTAAGTAAAATTTTAGACGGAAACAAATGAATTCTATATAAATCTCATTATCAGAAACATCACACTATTCAAGAGTCCCTACATATCAAACAATTTTCTCCTACGATTAACCTTATATTATTTAATAATGAAGATGGAGTTTTGAAATTTAAAAAAAAATAAAAAATAGAAAGATGCTCTTGCGAATGCCATCACGCTCAGCATATGACAGATTGGAATGAACTCTCGTATTTAAAAAAAACAAGACAAGAAGAATTTACAGCGTCACAGTCAAAACATGAAGAAAAAATACCAGCAATAGAGACAAAACACTCTTTATTTTAAATTATGGAAAATTATTATATTCTTGAACTCTAAATGTTAGCATGCTAGAAAAACTTAATTCAACCTTCCTTTTCGGCCATAATCAATGATATATATATATATATATATATATATATATATATATATATATATATATATATATATGAAGAAATATAGTCTTAAGGTGTGCTATATTTATGGGATAAAGTGCTCGATATCAGAGATAGAGCGTGTATCAGAGATGTCGCCTCTAAGTGTTGACTTCTATGTTCACTTTTACACACACACACACACACATATATATATATATATATATATATATATATATATGAGGCACGGTGGAGTAACGCCTGGCGGCTTGGATTGAGGAATCGCAAAGTTCGAATTCCAGTCGAATCAATTACATTCATTTACGTGCTAATACCCTTGTGAATCCACTTCTTCTCCCTCCAGCTATGGGTAAATAGCAGGACAGACTGGGTTCTATAGCCTTGGATGGCAACTGGTCTAGGAGAAGGACAACTCTGAATTCAAAACCTGCGGACGTTCGTTTGGGAACCTTGTGGCACTTAGCGCACCAGGTCTCTGAATTCGGCCCTTCAAGAAGTGTGGATGGTCTTGCACGAAACCTTCAACACTATAATCATATATATATACGCAAATATATATGTGCTGTTGTCGGGCTGTCGGTTTCCTGGGAACTGATCTGCTTGGCCCTCATGCGTCGAACCCGACGGGAGAGTCGACTATATATATATATATATATATATATATATATATATATATATATATATATATATGCAAATATGAAGGAACAGACTGTTTCATGCTAGACACAATCCTCAGGCCGCGAGTGTTGGATTTGTTCTCGACTATTTGCATATATGGGCCAGTGATGCATTGTGGGTGATTGATTCTGGCGGTTAATTTGTCGGGAGTGTCTTGTTTATTTATTTATTTGGGTTAATTTATTTTACTTGTTTTTTATTTTCATTTTTCATATATTTATTTATTCTTTTCGGTTTTAGATGTTTTATTAACGTGAAATGAAAAATAAAAAATAAGCAAATAAATAAGAAGAAATAAGTAAAAATTCATCCAAGAAATTTAACAAATTAACAAATCGCGCCTGCTAAAATAACCGTTAGAACTAATAAAAATAAACATAAAAACGCAAAAAAAAATCCATCCAAATAAATAAATAAATAAAATTATAAACACATTTAAAATTGTCCCCCGACAAATTAGCAGAATAGACTACGACAATCAATCCAAAAAATGGATCAATAAATAGCTTTATTTTCCCAGAGCAATACAAAGTATTAAATAAGCAACCGAAACAAATCCACCCATCGAAAACCGAAATGAATAAATAAATATATAAAAAATGAATTAACCGAAATAAATAAATAAACAAGCCACTCCCACCAAAATAAATGCCAGAATGGGTTACCTCCTCTGTACCACTGACCCATATAATCGAGAAAAAATCCAACACTCGCGGCCTGACGATTTCGTCTAGCATAAAACAGCCTTTCGTCTCTGAATGTTGACTTCAATGTTCACTTTTATATTTATATTAACATACGCTCTATCTCTGATATTGAGCACTTTATCCCATAAATATAGCACACCTTAGAACTATATTTATTCATATATATATATATATATATATATATATATATATATATATATATATATATAATCATTACAGTAATTCATCGAGTCTAAAAGAATCCTCAACAGAATACCGAAAGCACTGGGCGGCTCTTTCGTTCTTTTCTTGGGACTCGTCATCAGTGCGCATCCATTACCGAGATTCGAACCTGTAGCGTTTCGATACAAAGCAAGCGTTATGCCAACGGACCTCGGTGACGAAGAAGAAACTGAATAGACTCAATATAGAAATTCTGTGGTGATACTCATCCCTAGTATTCTTCACCCCGCTCAGTGCTTTCTGCATTCTGTTGAGGATTTTTCTAGACTCGATGAATTATAATGATTTGCCTAAATCTACAAAATTCTATTACTTCTATATATATATATATAGGCAGTATCTTTTCATTCAAGCATGTTTGGCTAAATAATTTAAACGTATTATGTCTATTTTAGTTTTAAACCTTTCAAATCCATGAAGTAATTTCGCGGTGGCTGTAGAGAATTGTTTATGAAAAATTTCAAAATTTTCTTTCAAATAATTGTTATTTTCCCAAGTGCATTTCAATCTCACCTGAGACAATATTAAGGGGTTGCATATCTATGCATATGTTATGCGTTAACACCATTAATTCAAAATATGGTAAAACCTTCCCGGAAGAGAAAATCCCTCTGGCGCTAAGGGAGTATGTAAATTAGCTTTGCAAATACCTCTCAACCTTCAATTTATAGGCGATTCTTCGAAATCCAGAAGGTGACCCCAAATATTTACATAATAATAATAATAATAATAATATATATATATATATATATATATATATATATATATATATATATATATATATATGCAGCGTATTTTCATTCAAGCAGGTTTGGTTAAATAATTTAGACATATCATGTTTATTTATTTTAGTTTTAATCCTTTCAAGTCCACGTATTAATTTCTTAGTGGCTGTTGAAAATTGATCAAGAAAAATACAAAAAAATTCTTTCAAATCATTTTATTTTTCCAAGTACTTTCAATCCCATATGAGATCACCTTGAATAATTGAAAATTTGAATTTGGTAAACGAAGAGTGAAAAAATATTTTGAATTTACGGAGCTACCGATAACACATCCACAAATATATTGACCCCCTTAAGATGGTCTGCCGTATCTGCATTGTCTGTCGTATTTAATGAAAGATGTTTGAAAGAAAGAAAGTTTGCCACCCAAATATACATTTATAATATATATATATATATATATATATATATATATATATATATATATATATATATATATATATATATATATATATATATATATATATATATATATATATATGCGATGCAAATGGGAACAATATATTATTTCTTATATATATACAAAGCCTATATATACCATCTTATACACATACATATATATATTGACAAAGTACAAAAAATTCAAAACACACACACACACACACACACACACACACACATATATATATATATATATATATATATATATATATATATATATATATTTTGTGTGTGTAGAAAGAGAGATAGAGTGAGAGAGTAATACCTAAATTCATACATTTATCTACAAGCCATAATATATATATATATATATATATATATATATATATATATATATATATATGCGTGTGTCGCTGGATGTGTGTGTGTGTGTGTGTGTGTGTGTGTGTATGTGAGTTTGCTTTAATTTGTTTTCAGTGCAAAAGTCATTGATTCTTGGAGCTGTCTTTGAATGAACATTGGGAGGGAGCAGTCCAGACAAAGACTCTTGGAGACGGACAGGAAGAACACAGTTCTTCGTTTAAATTACAAAAGTAAATCTGGACGCGAGTGTTTTGACATGAGCACTATGACTGGTCGGGGGCGACTGGAAGGCTGCGAGATTATACAAGAAGACCATTTGGTCGGCGTCTAGTGCTTGAATGTCTTTTACAGGAAAGCCCTCGCTGGATAATCAAATGCTTCTGGTGTATGGATATAAATCAGGGGAGCAAGAAATGAGAAATAGGCAGGAAAACAGAAAGAGAGACAGAAAGAAAGCATGAAAAGGGAGGAAGAAAGAAAGAAATGTAGGAAGAAACAATGAGAAAGAGGAAGGAAATGAAGAAAGAAAGAAGGTAATGAGGGAATAAAAAAGGTGGGAATAAAGAAAGAATGAAAGAAATAAAGGAATGAAAGAAAGGAGGAAAGAATGAAAGGAATGAGGGAAGAAAGGAAGAATGAAAGGGAACAATAAAGAATAAAATAAGAAAGAAAAAAATAAAAGGATGGAAGGGAGAAAGAAGAAAAATAAAATGAAAGAATAGGTGTAATAAAAAATAAAAAATAAGAAAATAAAAGACAAAAAAGAAAAAAAATGAAATTAGATAGAGAACAAAGAAGAAAGGAAGAAAAAGAAGAAAAAGAAAATGAAGCAAAGAATAAAGAACAAGTGAAGAAAAATATGAAGAAAAAGTGAAGAAAAAAGGAAAAGAAGACAGAAATCAGTAAAGATGAAACTGAAAAGTAAAACGAAAGAAAATAATAAAATAAAGGATAAAAAAGAAGAAAAAGAAAAATGATAATAAAGAAAAAAGAAAGAAAAAAGAGGAAAAATAAAAATGAGAAAGTAAAAAAAAACCTAAAAGATAAACAAATAAAATGAAGAAAGAATATAAATGAAAATGAAGAAAAACTAACCAAAAAAAAAAAAAGGAAAAAGGAGAAACAAAAGAAAAAAGAAGAAATAGAGAAGGCAAGAAGTGGAAAGCGAAAGAAAACAGGAACAAAACAAAATAAAATAAAAATAAAAATAAGGAAAAAACAAAGAAAATTAAATAAAATAGAAAAGAAAAGAAAAATAATGAAAAAGCTAAAGAAGAAAAATCCAACGAATGAAAATGAAAAGAGAAATTAGATGTCAAAAAATTAATAAAAAAGAAAGATAAAAAGTAAAAGAAAGAAAAGAAAGGATAAAAGAAAGAAAATATAATGAATAAATAAACGTGAGAAAAGTATAAGAAAATAAAGAAAATGAAAGAAAGTAAAAGATAAGAATGAATAAAAAAAATAAATACAAGAATATAAAAGAGAAAAAAAGAGACAATGATGAAGAAAAAATGAAAAAGAAAATAAAGTAAATGGAGGAAAGAAAGAAAAAGACTAAAATGGGAACAGAGAAATAAAGAAAAAAGAAGAAACATAAAGAAAAATGGAGAAAAGAAATGAAGAAAAAAGGAAAAAACAAACAAAAATAAATAAAAAAAAATGCTAGTATTCAATAAAAAATCGTTATGTATTTTGGAAAGAAAACAATAAAACCAGAAAAAAAAATATGGTTTGCAGAAAGGCAATTGCTGAATTTTATTTCTGGCGGGATATTTCTTGCATCCCACAATTCACCGGATTTAATTAGGGACTCTCTTGGAAGGAGGTTAAAAAATGAAAGGAAGAGCAATTGTAAAAATTCCACACAAAAAAGCACAGAAAACAGATGAATTAGTCACAAAATCATGTTCTTCCCCATCCAAGAGTCTGTTCTTGTATCGCGAAGTGTTAATATTCGTCCTTTTATCATATTAAAGAACGAAAGTCCTTACCTTATTTCTCTTATCTATATTTGCCCGGGCGTCTCTTCGGAAAGTTCAAGCAACCGGTTTCCTTCTTAGCTAAACTCTAATGACATACGCTGCGTCGTTTCGCGGCAATATAACAAGATAATCGATTCTACTTGATGTATTGTACTTTCGCTCAGTTAGTGAGTCAGAAATAATTTCCGTTTTTGTTTATCAGTTTTATACTTCAAAAAGTACTGTAAGGAAGAAGTGAGCTACGGAAGAAAGATTTATTCTCCCATTGTATTTCCCGCGTTATGAGCATTATCATATCGAACGAAATGGATGAAAGGTAAAAGAATGACAAATATGCTTTGTGCTTTGTCATACACAAAACTATATATATATATATATATATATATATATATATATATATTTTCGTATATGCCTTAGTAGTATATAAGTCTCTCTGAGAACAAAGCATATTTGTCATTCTTTAACTTTCAGCCATTACGTTTGATATAATAGTACCCATAACGGGAGAAATACATTTGATAATAAATCTTTATATATATATATATATATATATATATATATATATATATATATATATATATATATATATATATATAATAAATCAAGGTCTGGTCCTCCTCCTCCCCAATACTAAATATGATTGAGAGAGATATTAAATTCAACTCTCCCTAAACTCTACCATGTCTCTCTAACCACTCCTTATTACACTCTCTGTTAAATTACAAAAACCTTACTGTACCCATCCATTTTCATTTCCTTTTTCGTTTCATTTTTTGGAAGTGCTATCTGATGATCCAGCATCCTTTAAAACGGCTCTGGTGAAATAAATTATTATAATGGAACCTTAAAGTGGTCTGTTTTTCTTTAATATATATATATATATATATATATATATATATATATATATATATATATACACTGCATATATATATATATGTATATTTAAAATTATATAAATTATTATAATGGAACCTTAAATTGGTCTGTTTTTCTTTAATATATATATATATATATATATATATATATATACACACACTGCATATATATATATGTATATTTAAAATTATATAAATTATTATAATGGAACCTTAAAGTGGTGTGTTTTTTTTCTTTTATATATATATATATATATATATATATATATATATATATATATATATATATATATATATATATACACTGTATATATATATATATATATATATATATATATATATATATATATATATATATATATATATGCAGTGTTACATTAGAACATGCACATATCCACTACAAAATTATACATTTTTTGTTTCAACGTCAAAAAAAGGAAAAACCTTTTTTTTAGACGTCTCGTCAGGTAGGGAATCACGGTGTTACTTTGATGAAATGTCTAAAATAGGTTTTCGTATCTCTCATTTTGAGCTATTTCTCTGGTGGACAACCTCAGATTCTGTCTTTTTACATTTGTCAGTTAGTCCTTTCTTCTTGCCTAGGATCTACTTCAGTTTTCTTTCTTCGCCTTTCATCAACATAACATCATCTGCTTATCTTATTATAGTTGAGCCAAACAAAAGTAAAATCTGGTAGGATAATTAGAGTAAAGACTGAATAAATCCTGAGAAAAAAAGACATTTTACACTTCTTGTAACTATTCAAATATTTTTTTTCGACCGATATGCAAACAGTTTGCTGGACTATTGTATAATTATAAATACTTACTAATTGATTTAAATTTTCGGCTAAAGGTACCCGACCGCCATTATCTGACAGACCTCATCATTATTCACACCATTGTACTAATTTTTGTTGCTATTACAACGTTTCAGCAGGTGTCCTGTAGGAGAATTGCCTACTGGTTTAAAACGTTGGTTCATGAATTTGGTAAAATAATAACTTGTGAGTTCAATCTCAGAGCCAGGCAGTGTGTACTCAGTGGAAACAGGACAGTCCTAAAAATAAGAATTGGATGAAATGTTTCTAGACATGGGAAGTGGAACTAGAACACTCTACCTTAGTAGATTAAATAAAAGGTTCAGTTTGAAATTTCTTGTTGGTTCACTGGATCGATATATACCTGATAAAGGCCGATAAAAACAACAAAGATGAGGATAAAGATGTGTCTGAATGTAAATAATATTAATAATGAGCAGTGGAAAGAGAACTGTCTACTCCCGTGTATTAAATAAAGGGCTCAGTTTGCAATTTCCTGTAGGTTACCTGAATCGATATACACCTGATGAAGGCCGGAGGGCACAGCGACCGAAACGTTGTGATAACAACAACAGAGATGAGGACAATACTCCGAATGTCAATACTGTAAATAATGAAAAAGATTTTTTACCCATCTCCGTCATTTAGTCCTGTTATATATATATATATATATATATATATATATATATATATATATATATAAAGCTTAAATGCAACACCTTGTCAGTCATCTTTGACAAAACTTCCACAAAACAGGGTTTTCTTCCAAAATACAATATATATATATATATACACACATACATACATACATATATATATATATATATATATATATATATATATATATATATATATATATATATAATATTGAACAATAAGAAAATAAGAAAATAAAAATTAAAATCATTAGACACACTGGGTTGTAGATTAATGTTCTTTCGTTTTTTTTTTTATTATTATTCCATTTAGATTCCTCGACTAGTTTCGACCAAAATGGCCATCATCGGGAGGAGAAATATTTCTGCTTGCTGTTGGCAGTGAACTACAGAAATATATATATATATATATATATATATATATATATATATATATATATATATATATATATATATATATATATATATATTGTAAGTTGACATTTAAGCTTTTATTTAATTTTTCTTGTATTCGTATATGTGTTTTCCTTTTTGGACACAAATTATGCAAAACTCTCCAAAAGTTCTGCATATCCGAGCGCTTTCGGCTATTCTTTTAGCCATTATCGCTGACAATTTTTATTTTTTGTTTTAAACTAAATGAATGTTTGTATGCGTATATTGTGGCCGTGCTCATAGATAATGTTATTGTTAGTGTTTGCTTTTCTTTTTTTCGTAATTATTATTAATATTATTATTATTAGTAGTAGTAGTACTTCTATTATTTTAAATATTTTTTTCCATGTCGATGAGGCTATTATACTTGTATTTTCTACTAGTATGTTGCGGATGGAGTTTGGTAGGTTTCGTGTGTGTTTAGAGAGAAGGAAAGAGAAAGAGAGAGATGGATAAAACAAAAGACAATCAGAAAAGCAATGAGAATTGCGGAGACAAACTGGAAAATAAAAAGAAAACAATCGTAAAACAATTTGGCATTTCTACTTTATATATCCCCCCTTCCACGCCAGGGAATAACACCATTCTTTTAAGTATTGCCTCTTTTACACCTATTATTAGCCATCGAGGCAGACATTTCTTGCCAAGGATACTTATCGCCCAGGGTAGAACAGTCCTTGAGCTACGAAGCCGTGACGAGTTCAGCTTTGTGTCACGTACTCGACGGATCCAGCTAGACTGGTTTATCTAACCAGATACAGCGTAATCGTTTTATCGCGCAGATCTTAGCAGGACTCTAGTTGAACGTCGCCATTGTTCTTTTTCTTTATTATTTTTTTTTTAATATCACAAACAGTGCAATTCGGTTCGTAGTTGCACTGATGATCTTTTTCAGTTCTCCTTCAGTCAACGACTTTGTCCAAAAGGTGACACAGTCCTTGCGGCCGAGGTACTACTATTACTACTAATAATAGTAATAATAAAACATTTTCTGCCGTTCTAAGAATAAAGACGTTTTTTTTTTAATATAGTCTGTCTTCAACCATTCCTTAATATATCGTCGTCTTTTAACTAAGTAACCACACCAAAAGAAAATCAAACCAGCAAAAACATTAGTCAGTTATGTGCCATGCGTGACATACGCTTAGGCGATCATGTATCTTTCGATACATGACTGATGAGACAGATTTTCTACCCGAAGTAGGTTGCCATTTCTTTCTGCGGTAGACCAGTTGCCATCCAAGGCTATAGAACCCGGTCTGTCCTGCTATTTACCCATAGCTGGGGGGAGGGGAGAAGATGAGGATTCCTCTCTTTCCTAAGGGCATTAGCACGCAAGTGGATATCAGTTAGTTATATGCCATGCGTGATACATGCTTAGACGATCATATATCGTTCGATACAAAACTGACGAGGCAGATTTTTTACCCGCAGTAGGTTGCCATTTCTTTCTGCGGTTGACCAGTTGCCATCCAAGGCTATAGAACCCGCTTTGTCCTGTTATATACCCATATCTGCGGGGAGAAGAAAAGGATTCATACCTTTCCTAAGAGTATTAGCACGTAAATGAATATCAGTCTGTTATGTGCTATGCGTGATACACGCTTAGACGATCATGTATCTTTCGATACATGACTGACGAGGCAGATTTTTTACCCGCAGTAGGTTACCATTTCTTTCTGCGGTAGACCAGTTGCCATCCAAGGCTATTTATAAGGGTTCAAATGGAATATTTAACCAAACAAACGTACAACCACACATAGTTATATGTAAATAGCTCAAGATTTAGTGGGGAGGCATACGTTTGTCAACAGAAAATCTGAAAAACTTCAGGATTTGAAGAATGAGCAGCCAGTTAAAAACAGGAACTGTACTCGTTCAGAAATATTTAAAACCTCAGCTGTATTAATAATGGCGCTGTGTAAATGAGACCTGTAGGTTTTCGCGAGGACAATCACAGAGAACTATACCAAATTAAAAACGATTGTGGACTTTCAACAGTAGCAACAAGTAAAATGAATAGCACATGTAATTCGGAGAGAGAATAATTACATAATCAAGACGTTGATATTCAAAATTACCTGAAATATAAAGCAAGGAAGGATACCCCCTCCATCAATACTGGAAAAAAACAATAACAGCTACTGGACTTAAGAAACCTATTTTCTTGAAAAATAGTTTTAAAAGAAAGAGTGTATACATTTCATTGACTGCTCTGTCAAGGAATGTCGCATGTTTCCTTATAATAAATCTTGTATCATTGCAGGGACATTATTATTATAAATAAATAAAAATAAAATAAAAATACTAATAAAAATTATAAATAAAATAAAATAAAACAATAACATAAAAACATTGCATAAAATTAATTAAATAAAAAAAAAAAAAATTCTCCCAGCATGAACAAAAACTGTTCTTGCTAGTCATACGGAAATCCCGCTAAAAGATGTTACATTCAATCTCTTCACCACGAACCTTCCCACGGGCAACACGTTTCCGACATATGTCTGTGGTACGGCGTGTAATAATACGAAGTAACTTCTTCCTCTCATCACATGTACCATGAAATAATTGTATTCTAAAAATACACACAAGAAAAATATAAATAAATTGTATGAAATTAACATAAAAACATAAAATTTACGATGCTTTTACTATTATTTCTGTACGCTTTATTTCCTGTCAAGTATAATTTTATCTCCGTGAAAACGAGGCTAATTTCTGCTGCTATGATGTGAGTGACCCCATACCAATATCATTAACATTACCATTCATCATTACCATTCACCATTACTATATTGTTGACTCTATACCTCTTCCTTGAGTAACTTTCGAGCCTAGTATTTGATAAACTTTAGTATTTAAAAAAAAAAACAGAAAAATTATAAAATAAATAGCAAAAATAAATTCAGTTGTAGATTCAAAAAGGATAGACAACACAGGAGAAATTGCGAAAAAAAGTAAAATAAAAAAAATTAATTCGATCAGAAAAGGAATAAAAGTCATATTTCTAATCTATCAAGGCATCAGAGTAAGCTTCTTATTGAAATGTCTGGCCTAAAGATGTTACTTGTTCAATAAGTCATATTCTTTCAATAACGTAAAAACAGTTATTTAATAATTGACCACTAATACCTTTATCAGTACCAGCAGTTGTTGGCTTTTCCAATATGAAAATGGCAAAATATTTGTTGGTATCGTAGATATGACAACAACATCTGTGGAAGCACGATTTTATAATTATTAATTTTCCCGTATTATAAATAATTCTTTGAGGAATTCCTTTCTTCTTAAATTCTTCAGAGAGAAAGACGTAACGGCGATAAGGAAATGACTTGCGCTGTATTTGCCGAACGAAAACACACTCGTCTTTTTTTCTATGTTTTTTTTTTCTTCTTTTTTGTCAACTGTCTCTCACAGAAGTTCTCAACCGAGGTCCACATGCCCCCCGCCCGGTTGGCCGCTCCATGTAACATTACTGGGGGTCCACATAAAATTTTAGTGGTCCATAGAGCAATTTAACTTCAGAACGGTTGTTACTACTGAGAATTGGAATTTTTCCAGTAATCTACGCCAGATTAAAATACTAAGAATAGAAAAACAACTCTAAAACTAGCAGAAAACGAGATCAAGCGATGTAAGTTTTAGCGTCCCCTTTACTCTACCGGATGTTTCGATTGTAAATGTTGAATAAAAACTGAGAAGAATAGTTAAAGGAAGGAATATATATATATATATATATATATATATATATATATATATATATATATAGGGAAATTATATAAAGATTATATTAAGACATATTATGATTATACGTTTTTTTTATACATACATATATTTAAGTAAATGCTCTGTTTATAATTAACAGTATTAACAACATTTACCGGCCTGAATGTCCGAGAAATTTTCATAGAAAATATGCGTCCTCATGACAGGGATCGAACCTGTATCCTATACGGAACCGTCATGTAGCCTGACGTGCTTTTACCGCATGAGCCACAGAGGAGCGTTTCGGTTAGCAATACGGAACCGTCATATACAGTTTACATTTGGATACGCATCGAGCAGATATGAATGAATGAGAGAAAATCACGGAGAACTGTAGTTTTAAAGCAGTAAAATCGACCTTGTTAACCGAAACGCGAATTTCTTAACCTTGTCTTTATGATTTTAGCTTTGAAACTGTCCTTTCATCTTGGACTTGAGGGACTGATAGCGTGAAGATGACTTATTTTTTATTACTAAAACAGTTATCAGTATTTGTTTCTTTTGTTTTCTCTACCCAGGGCTCACTAACACAGGGGCTCACTTACCATAGGGCTAACTGACATCGTGGCCAATCCATCACCGTCTTAACACAGGTTAAACCTAATCGTTGGAGGTAGTCTTAGTTGGATTTTGCGAGTCTTCTCTCATTGTAGCTTGTTTTCTATGTTTCTACATCGATGTCATTCAAATTTACCTTACTTTTTAAAGATTCATAATTGACAACGGGTCTTTAATTTTAACGAATAAGTCAGCAGCCTAAAAAGGTTTAAAACGTTTTGGGCATTTTGGTTATACATGATTTCATTTTTTTTTTTTTTAATTTCTTGGGTTTTGCAAAGAGATTCAGTTACTTTGAGGTCCACTTTAAAATGAATCGATATTGGCACTATATTGATCGCAAAAGTTCCCTTCCGTTTTACGTCCACTTCACGACAAATCGATGGTCACCTCTCCGAACACAACATATATTTGTTGCGCAAACAGATCAGCGCATACGTATTATACGAGGATAATTACTATTATTATAGAATTGTTGAATTACGTTGACCATATTGTGCTTTACTTCATGTTTTATTCCCACATTGTTAAATTCATAGTAAAATTTATTTCTGTTCAACTGAAATTTAACACATCAAACAAGACGATTTCTTTTTTTCAAAATTCTTTCTCAGAAGCATCTTTAACTGTTTGATTTTCACAGATTCTAAATTGAAGTCGACAGTTTTGTGCTTAAAATTTCGACGAAGACAAATAAAATTGCATTTATTGTTAGGTTAATGAAGTTGGAAATATGGCTCAGAAAAGAAAATAGTTTTTTTTTGTTTTTAGATATTTACTCAGGTTAGATTATTGTTTTTTTTTTATTTCGTCATATTATGGCCGCTATTTATCCCAACAATTTACATTATAACAATTATTTTATTACGGATTTTGCTTCATTTCATTCTTGACATTTATGGCTGCATTCTTGGTCGATGCACATTTTAATATTAGTATTAATTTATTGCACGTTGCAGTTAGCAGAAAACGTTATATTAAAGAAAACAATTATTTTTTCTAATAGTGAAAGTGGCTCTGAATTGGTCTTGATGGTAGAGTTTATATGAAACTATTTACGAGGGATGGAATGTAAAGACCACAGGCTGACTATGAAGGAATGATGTAAATGCTGAATGAATGTAAAATCTTGCATGAATTAGTTTAAACTCTTTTATTAATATCTGCATAGTTTTTTTTTTTTCAGCTAAACTGATATCCGACTGTTCAAAGGAAACTTAAAAAGTAACTATTAGCGAATGTTTCTGCTTGGTGGGAGCCACATCTTCGGACATCTGATCAAAAGCGAACTAGACTGATACACATCACAGGAAAATCTGTTGAAAATGAGTAAAAAATGGCATCGTACTATCACCAAGTACTTACAGAAAAAAGGGTTTAGCTCCCAAAGACATTTATGCTGACATGGATTCTACATAAGGGGATGATGCTCCAGCTTTATCAAGAGGGGAAAAAATAGGCAGCCGAATTTAAGAGGGAAAGGATGTTTAGAAGATGATCCAAGGCCTGAACGCTCTGCGTACATTAATTTTGGTATATCCCGTGAGTGAGGTGAGAATAAACTGTTTAATGAATTTGGAATGCCGAATCTTTCTGCTTGGTGGGTGCCACATCTTCTGACATTTGATCAAAAGCGAACCAGACTGATACACATCACAGGAAAATCTGACATTGAGGATGTTGGAGTTTTTGGGTACTTTGGTGTACTAGTGAACTCATATAGAAAAGTGCTAGAAACATGGTCACTTCGTTGTACCACTCTAGAAAGTACAGGGAGGGGGGGGAAACAAAAAACGAAAAAGCGAATTTTATTTGGATAGCTTCTTCTCAAGACTCGCTACATTATAGACCAGACTCCCGAGTGTATGCTTTCCTGATCGCTATAAGCTTAACCATTTTAAGTCTAGCGTTAACCGATATCTTTCCTACATATCCTCATAATCTGCATTCGTTACCCCTCCCCTTACATTCATGTAACGACTTAATTCAGTAAACCACTACTTGCATTGGTTGAACAATTAGTAAAAAAAATGATAAATAAGTAGACTAGTTCGAGCGTTTCTTACCCGGATATATTCTGGCTCATCTGCATTCTACACTAGTCGTCGAGCAGATACTACACTCTGATCCTTATTAGAACAATGTAAGTTATATATAGACACAATCATTATTTTGATTGATTTGTTTTTACGGTTTATCAACCATTTGCAGTTATTTAAAGCCAGAAATATTTTTTAGATAATAGGGCTATTTTGAAGAAAATAATGATTTACGTATAAAAGTTCTACTAATTGTTATATAGGAATATAATGTCGCAACCGACACTTGAGTTTGAACATAGATTGCCAATGAGCAAACACAGGCGATCCCATTATTGAATTAAGTAGACCACGTGACCATAGAGGAAACGCATCTATGTAGGAAGTAGCTTGGCGTCTAAGGATCACCTTTCTAATCTATCCTCTATGACTATACGGACCGCTATTCTCTACTTTATTCACTATACTATTTCTCTATTCAGATCACTATACGTATTACTATTCGAGCGATTATTATCGAGTAAGTACTCTTAGCGCAAGTGATGTTCGAAGGCGTCTGACACCAGTATTGTTCAACGGTGTTACTATAGTTGTATATACGATTATAAAGTCTCTACTATAACGAGAATTACGGAACTGACGAGTATTCGTTGATATCACAAAAGGAAGAAAGAAAAAAAAAAGAATAAAAGTAAGAAAAAGAAATAAAGAATGAATGAAAGAAAGAAAGAGTGAAAAAAAAAACCCCAAAGAGTGAAAGACAGAAAAAGAAAGAAACAAAGAATGAAAGAAAGAAGAAGGAAGGAATGAAAGAAAGGGACAAAGAATGAAATAAAGAAAGAAAGAAAGAAAAAAAGAAAAGAATTAAAGAAAGAAAGAAAAAAGAATGAAAGAAAGAAAAAGAAGGAAGAAATGAAAGAAAGAGACAAAGAATGAAATAAAGAAAGAAAAGAATTAAAGAAAGAAAGAAAAAAAGAATGAAAGAAAGAAATAATGAAAGAAAGAAAAATAAACTGGAGGAGGAGAAGAGGATTCATACCTTTCCCGAGCGTATTAGCACGTGCCTCCTTTTTCTATTATTATACGGACCACTATTGTCTACTCTATTCACTATTTCTCTATTCGGATCGCTATACGGATTACTATACGAGCGAGTATTATTGAGCAAGTACTATTAGTGTGAGTGTTATTCGAAGGCGTCTGACACCAGTATTGTTCAACGGCGTTACTATAGATGTATCTATGATTAAAAAGTCTCTAATACAACGAGAATTACGAAAGTGACAACGAGTATTCGTTGCCTTTGACAGAGTGGCAACTAGTGTTCGTTGACATCACAGAACTAATTAACCCATAGTTTGGCTGAGGTGGAAGGGGGAGAAGAAATGAATTCATACCTTTTCCAAGAGTATTTGTGCATAAAGGCAACATAACGAACCCGACTGGAAGTGGAACACGGCTCTTCGATTTCCAATTACGAACAATTATCCATTACACCACCCGTACATCCATACTTACAGCACCTGGCTGTCAGCTGTATACGTACTGACCAGGCTTGACGTTGCTTAACTTGCACTGAAGGACCGCGAGATACTCCACTCTGTTGTAAGATAGGGACGCGAGACAGAATAATAGTATACATTTGAACTTCCGTAGGTTGAATAAGTCCGGAAAATGAATTTTATCGATTTTTCAATGACGTGATTAGTTGCGTGGGCGACGAAGACGACTTTTGCGTGATATTATTTTTTCACACTGAACGGCGTAACAATTTAATTGAGAAAAGCAATTCTTCGTGCTTTTTTTTCTCAATTTAGAACATAACGTACATTTTAAGTGAAAAAAAATCACAAAAATCTAGTAAAAAGTCTTTAAAAATATGAAATTTCATATTGCGAATATGCTGCATTTAAAATCTATTTACTAGATATTATTTCTTTGATTGTTTTTTTTTTTTAAATAAATTCAGTCCCAAGCAAGACGATAATGCCATTAAGAAGAAACGGCTAACAGTGGTGAAAGAGAATGAGAAGAATTAAGAAAGGGACCGGAAACCAAGTCCTAAACAGGAAACTAGGAATCAAACTCTACTCAAAAGATTGGGGAGGAGTATAGGACTACCTGATGAATGTTGGTAAATAGACCAGTGTTCTTAAGGCGCATTGATATAACGAAAGTTGCATTCAAGAAGCTAAGTAGAGTATTAAGAAACAGAAAAAAAAAACGGAGATTGCCCAACATTCACTATCATATAGCTGGACTGATATTACATAACAATTCAGTAGTCTTTTCTTGGTTTCTAACAAAATTTTCCTGGCATAGCTAAAGTTGTATTCCAAAAGATAATCAGAGTATTAAAAAAACAACAGAAAAAACTTCATTTGAAACAAAGAAAAGAGTACTGAACTGTTACATGATATCTGTCCTTCAATATGGCAGCGAATGGGGGACAATCTCTTCAAAGATGAAAACGAGACTTGAAGCAACAGAAATGTGGTCCTACAGCAAGATGCTGTGGATACCATGGATCGGATATATGTGCAACAACAGGAATAAGCAGTTGCTATTTCTAGGGCACATAACGAAGAAAGGGGGTTTGGAAAATCTGATACTCTCGGGACAGATTGAAGACAAGAAGGACAGAGGGAAACAACACATAGCGTATTTGAATTTGAGTAAATGGATGGCGGAAGAAAGTTTAGGTGAAATAAAATTTATTAAGAGCTGCAAAGAACAGGAAATTATAGAGATCTACTACGTTCCGATGGGTATGTATAGCTGGCCACTCGTATTCGAGTATACCCGTCTACTAGGGTGGCTAGCCAATCCCTGTTGCAGACGCTTGCTCAGGCACATATTTGTGCTTATTCACCCCCACCCCCCCAGCACACCTTAGTTACAGTTTCTGGGTAAGGGCGTCTTATCTAGCGTGATCAATAATTTGAACAAGGCTAGCACACTCAAGCCCTCGGCCACGATGACTTGTGAGTTCGTGCTAGCACAGCTATAGACGGGCCCAACGGTTCCGTCTACTCAATTTCACTCACAAGGCTAGGGTCAACTCGTGGTATGATTTTCAGGCAAATTGACCGTAGTGAGATTCGAACCCGGGGCTTATGGCCAGAAGACGAACGTTTTAACCACTCGGCCACGAGGGATACGGCACATAAAGAAAAAAAATTAATAGGAACGGCATTAGCATCAACAGCATCAGTGTTGACACTTACAACAACAACAACAGCACTAACAACAACAGCAACAACAACAACAACAACAATAACAGCAACAACAACAACAGAGAATATGTTCTTTGGCCAAAATTTAGAATTCCTTAAAGACAGAAAGTTCTATTCTAAAGTTTGGGCAAATAGACGCTTGTGTAGATCATTCTGTATTTTTTGTTGCTGTAATAGTAATATAAAAAAATGAAGGAACAGAGGGTGGCTTGGATTCAACCACGGTGTCAGCACAAATCAGTGACTGTGCTGGAAAGAAAGAAAATAATAAAATACTTTGGACTTTCGATGACTTGGCTGATCATTCCATCAAAGCAAGAAGGCTGTTTATGTTAATCTTGAATAAGGAAAAAAAAAAAAAACAAGTCATGGACGTTCACTACAGGTAAGAAATTTGGGGAAACCATGCATGTCTTAAAAAATCCCACAAAATGAAATATGCTAGTATTTTTAAAAGTAAAAGATAAAATTTCACTAACTAAAATGTAATTACTTTTATTTTGACAAAAAAAAATAAGCATTTAACTATACAGAATATACAACAGCATCATATTTTGTTTTCGTCAATAAAACCACTACCTGCCTTAATTACGTCTTTACAAAAAAATATCATACAACAGCATCATATTTTGTTTTCGTCAATAAAACCACCACCTGCCTTAATTACGTCTTTACAAAAAAATATCATACAACAGCATCATATTTTGTTTTCGTCAATAAAACCACTACCTGCCTTAATTACGTCTTTACAAAAAAATATCATACAACAGCATCATATTTTGTTTTCGTCAATAAAACCACCACCTGTCTTAATTACCTCTTTACAGATTCTTGGCATCCTTTCCAACGCTTTTTGAAAAAAAAAGTAGATGGTGACCTTTCCAATTATTCTTAAAGCAAAATCTTACTCTCACTCTTTGGGTATTCTCTTTGAACTCGCCTATCCAATTAATCCTATACTAATTCAAAGGTTGAGAGGTCAGGAGGTTGAGGCGGTCAAGTCATTATTTCCAAAATGTTGCTCATTTTTTCTTGATTCGAGGTTATTTTGACATAATTTAGAAACGTGTTTTGGGTTGATGTCTTGTTTAGAAGAGATTTTTCCAAATTATGTTTACACCAGATAATATTCCCTTGACCTGAATCAAATCTCTAGCCCTTTTGACAATCGCGAAAAGTCTACTAAGGTGTTAATGGCGAAAACATACAAAATATTCATAATTTAGCAAAATGCATTGTGAACAGACGAATCCAAATTTGAACTTTTTGCTTGTAAGTGAAGCCTGGAAAAGACTGAAAAAGAAAAGCAAATAAACTGTAGTTACTAAAAAATACAAACAAAACACCTCATTTCAAGTGTTCTTAAAAGAAATAACTTTTAACCCCAAACATTTGCCTGTAGTGTATTTGTGATGGCGACTCGTATAATGAAAATGACTGCGAGTTGAAAATTATAATATTATCAGGACCTTACTCGGTAGCAGAGAAATATACATAATACGAAGCAATTTCCCTAAAAGTAGGTGCATTTGGAACTATGTCAAAAAATTCTATGTTCAATTTCTTTACCTCTTCTACTAAATTTATTATATCTGACACATACGAGCCCAATTTTTGTTATGGATTCAGGCACCTGTCACCAATAAATTAAATTGGTTCGAATCTATACGCAAAACCCGACAAAAATCATCAGTTTAAAACTTCAGTGTCTCTCTCCTTCATCAACGTAAATATCATAGGAATACTTAAAGGAGGAAAGGACTCACGCGAAATGTTCTTTTTTCATTTTCTCATTGATTTTTCTATCATAATATAAAAGAAGACACGACAGGGCGGCAACAGTCATAGTCTGAGAACTGTGCAAGTGTTCTGGACAAAATCAAATCATCAAATACTGTGCAATTTCGATAGTGGCACAGACCATTCCATCAAACCATGAAGAGAGCATCTGATAATGGTGAATAAGGGGAAAAAACACGAAGAGATCTTGGACATATCTGTGCCGGCGACACGTATAATAAAAATGAAGTAGAAAGGACAACTACAGAAATATCAGAATCTTAAACAGTATCAAATAAAAATAAGGTTTGGTTTAGTTTGCTTTGGTTTGTTTTACGACATATCAACCTCAATGGTTGACACAATATAATGCCGACACAATTTTTATTGCTGGCAATATTTTCTTTTCAAAAAAGTATTGCTGATAATATATTTTTTCCAAAATTATATTGCTGGTATTAAAACTTATTTTTACACTTTCATAGTGTTTTGACCCCAGTTTGAAGGTCATCTATTTGCCCATAGCTTGGATCCTAACAGGTGTTACTTCCCCGGGTCAGAGTTCATACACAGGTGTTACTTCCCCGGTTCAGAGTGGACCTGGGAACACCAGCAATTAAGAAGTGGTTCCACATTCCTCAAAATGTCCTGATTAGTGGCCTTGCTGCTGGATGAATTTTATCATCATACCCAGGACACGGATGTAGTTTATCGCCATACACAGGACGCCGCATAGAGAGGTATAGTTGGTGTATTCTGAAACCCCAGCCGACAGGGTATAGAAAAATAAATAAGATGAAGAAAAGGGTGGAATCTGTAATTGTTTGGAACCGAAAGGTGAGAAATATTTCAATTTTTGTACAGATCGGAGCGCTCCAAGGCTTTGAAATATTATGGTACTTTGAGTGTATTAAGACTATTCTTCAGGATCTATCTATATTTCTGAGATGAGGTATTATGTACACTATTTACATTATTCGGACTATCGTTTTCATCTTTATTGCCATATTTATGATAACGTTTCGGCCGTTGTACGCTCTGGCCTTCTTCAGGTGGCTGGAATGTCGAACTGAACCCTTCATTTCATTATTTATTTATAACAGCAAAAATTGCAATATAATCTCTGATAGAAATGGTTGCTGAGACATTAAGTTTATAAGTCCCAGAAATTCTTACACAGGTGTTACTTCTCCGGTTCTCCTTGTTGACGGACATAGGTTCTTCCAGCATCCACCCAAAATGGTCAGCATTACCGCCTAAAGGCACTTGATGTAGGCTTCTGTGTTGAGTCTGAAGCCCTGTGGGAAGATAAATAGAGGCATAACGTCACCATCATTAGTGGCCACTCCAAACATCTACCCAATCACCATTAGAATAATCTGTTCGAGTCCTTTGCATTGTCCTCAGATTGACACCCAAACACTCTTAAATGTTCGAATTGAAGCTTCTGGCGCTAATGCCAAGCAGTATAGCATATCGTTTCCAAATTTCTGGCTGAGAGAATTGCGTCATTGTGCTCTTTTTCTCACAGACGGTGCACAAATGACACTACTACTACAGTCGACAAAATCAAAAACAAACAACGCGCATGCGTGAAATTAAAAATATAAAATAGCGACAATTTAATCATCGCACCTTGTATAAAAATGTACTGCTGGTATTTTTTTTTACTATGAAAATAAAATTTTATAATTTCACAGCATTTCTTTTGTGGGGGGGGGCGTTCACTTTTTGCCCATAGCTGGGACCCTAACAGTTGCTACCATCCCGGTTGCTACCACATTGGACCTGGGAACAACAGCAATTAAGGAGTGGATCTACGCCCTTCAAAATCTCCAATTTACCGATCAGAAGCATTGCCTGCCAAATTTAGTTTATCATCATACCCAGGACTAGTGCCTGATGAATCTTATTTACTGGAGATTAATGTGCAAGATAAACGATGCATGTTTCATGGCACTATAGAAACATTAAAAACATGCCGTCGCTTGCGTTGGTATTTATAAACATCTGCCAGATTACAACAGGGTGGGAGGGAGAAACATCTGTTGTCATATCTGGGCGGGATCTGTCAAGACCTCAATTTCCAGCCTTGATAGAGTTCGAAGGTCTCTCCGAGCCCTCGTGGGTGACGAATTATTCTTCACTCTCCCACAAGCCGGAGGTGGTAAGCCTCTCACTGCTCTACCGCTAGAGCCATAGAAAGTGCCCGGACGAACTATATTAATTGGTCTCGTCATGGCAAACCTTCACGACAAGAACTCACAATGCCTCTTAAATAGTAGCTGACCATCACCATTCCCTCTACATTCCATTTAGAAGTAAGTTCCACTCGAACAGCCTGTCCTCTGAAATCGACTCCCAATAGGATGTTTCCCTGATCACTATAATCTTAATCTATTTAAGGCTAGAGTTAATCGTTATCTTCCTCATCTATACACACAAATGGCCTCCTGAGGTAAACCTCTACTTCGAGTGGTCTCCGGGCCTTGTAAATGGTAACACTCACTGTAAACAAACAATAAAATATCAAAGTAAGGAAAAATCGATCTCTAATTTAACAGCAGAAGAAAAATTATGAAAACAAAGGAAAACTTGAATAAAAAAAAACTTATTTAAAATATTCCTTATCGATCAAAAAGCAAAAAAGTACAACCATAAAAAAAAAACAATCGATTAGACCTTGATTTCTAAAAGTTTGCAGACTTGGTTTCACAAACGTGATTACACTGCCAATATGGCGTCTTCTTCTTCTTCTTCTTCTATGGACTTCAGGACGTATTTGATCATGGCTCTCCACAACTTCCTATTATTCATACCACCAAGTAATGTTTGTCTCCTTACTATTCTGCCTTTGATGCTACGTAGAGGTCTGCTTTCGTTCTCATTTTCCTGTAAAATTCCTTGTTAAAATATAAAAGACTAAAAGCAGGGAATGAATTAAATCCTTGAGTATAGTACAACCTCGTAGTATAGCCATTCGTATGTAAATATTTTTTTTTGAAACTTGTACTATATTATCCATTAAAATATCAATCTCATACATATATTACGCTAAAATATTCAATTTTTCACGATGTGAAAGAATAGAAATGAACCGGATGTTTAGTCATTGCGTCTTTTTTCTTATTCTCTGTTTCAATTTATTTTAAATTTTCTGTGCTATTTACATTATTTTGAACAATCCTTCTATATGATATTGAATGAAGGATAATTTCCTCACAGATGAAGCGGCGATCTGAGAACAGAAATACAGTTCTACAGAAGACTTCTGAGAATTTCATCGACTGAATATGTGGGTAATGAAGAAATTTTAAGAAAAATGGAACCAAAAATGATGCTTAAACTTAGAATCAGAAAGAAAGAGTTGAAATTTCTGAGACACATAATGAGGAAAGGAGGCTTGGAGAAGTTGATACTCACAGGACAAAAGAATGCCGAGAATATCAAGGACTGAACAAGTGAGCAACACAGACGTTTTATCACGCTATTTACATTATTAGGACTACTGTACTCATTGTACTTTGTTGCCAAATTTATCACAACGTTTCGGCCGTTGTACGCTACGGCCTTCTTCTTTGAATTTCCAACCGAACCCTTTATTTTGTCCCCCAGATTAGATTGTTCGAGTTCCACGTGCCATGTCTCTTCTGGATGTCTCAGTTATTTACCTTTAACTCAACTCTCCAAGTCTTTTGGTTCACCATTGCTGTAGCCTGGTATTGACTCCTTGGGTCTAATCACCGGATATAACCAACAGTCCGAATAATGTAGATAATGTACATAATGTAAATAATCATAATACCTCATCTCAGAGAAATAGACAGATATTTCGTTAATATTTTGTAATATCAATATTATCAAAACATCACAGATATTGGGTATTTCGTTTAATTTTTCAGTCAATTTCGGTGAATTTCCCGTCCTTGTGTTCAGTTGCGCTGATTTCCAAAGAACAAATATTGTCGACATATCAAACGACATTCGCAAACAATTGTTATCAACACCTTCTTATTTTGTGGTTTGTTACTTATTGTTACCTATTATTATCTATTGTTCTGAGTCTATTTACACTCTTACTGTTTCAAATAAGAGGTTTTTGAAGCTGATTAAAAATTTCTGAAAACGTGTGCTTATATATAATACGGCCCCCTACTTTATTTTCGTTCAAAATTTCTTATAAAGGGTGTTTCATTAAGACGGATCAAAGTCAGTGGTAAATAAATCAGTATTATTGGTGAACATTTCTCTAGTGGATCATGTCATTAAAGTCATGGAAATTATGTGTGAAAAATAATATCGCCCAAATGTCTGCAAAGGCTTCGGCGGCACACCTTCACTGGATGGTCAAAATTTTTTATATCTTTGCATAGTTGCTCCTCGATCTCACCAGTATGCCTTATTGTCTCATCCTTCAGCTGTTGAACTGTTGTTGGCTTGTTGCCATAGACCTTACTTTTGAGATGACCACAAAAGAAGAAATCTAAAGGCGTCAAGTCGGACGATCGTGGTGGCCAATTGACTTCGCTGTTTCGAGAGATGATGCGACCTGGGAACTTCTCATTCAATAAAGCCATTGTTTCATTTGAACGTCCATTTTAGTAAGAGGCTTCCATAACTTTAACACGTTGTTCAATTGTTAATCTTCCCATGGTTGAAATTGCCAAAAACATAAGTTGTTAAATCTGAAAGAAAAAGAAAAAATATCATTAGACTCTTAAACTTAATTCACATTTAAAATCGAGCCAATTTGTTGGAAAAACCTATATATATAGTGAGTGACTTTCTAAGCGTAGCTTAGATGTGACACAAGGCCGAAAGTGGTTACCCAGTTGCAATTGATCTAGCGAGACAAACTTGCTAACCATTATAACAAATATATATAATCGTTGGCTGTATATTTATAAATTTGAAAGTCCATTTTTGTAATAGGCTTCGACAACTTTAACACGTTGTTTGATTGATCTTCCCATGTTTGAAATTGCCAAAGACTTAAATTGTTAAAGAAAAAGAAAAAAAAAATCATTGGACTCTTAAACTTAATTCACATTTAAAATCAGCCCAAGTTATTGGAACAGCTATTATTATGCAGAAGAAAATACAATAATAAAAAGCCTAAGCAGATATGTTTTTAAAATGCCAAAGGGTAAAAAGATAAGTTCAAAGTTCAAATAATAAGGCTGTTCATTTTTGTCAGAAAAACCACACAATCAATTTTCAAATCTTTATTTTGCCAGTTACAATGACATTCTGCTTTTCATGATTTTTTCAAGTTATTTTTATTGCAATTTCTGAGGTTACATGTTCATAACATATTTTGTACAAAAGCACCACACCACAAATCAAATAAAAACAAATTCTGTATCATTTGTTTTCTTTTTATTTTCATTTCTGTTTTAAATCGAGTTGATTCACTTGCGATAATTTGTTAAATATATAAATCTGTAATTCATAAACTTATAGCTGAACCTCAGTGACATTTTCCTATATCTAAGCAATTCTATTAGTTGATGGACTAAGTTTATTGTTTTGGCTATTTTGTGCTTTAATACCTATTGTTCTAAGTGTATCTTGATATTTCAAATAAGAGATTTTTAAGGTGAGTAAAAATTTCTGAAAACGTGTTCTTGTGCATAATAAGACGACCATTTTTTGCCTTCAAATTTGTTCAAAATTTATTTGATTATACAAAAGAAAATACGATAAATATGTTTTCTTAATTATAAAAATAAATTTAACTCATTCGAAAATGTATTGAAATGTAATTATTTATCACAGGAAAAACATAAAAAAAAATAATTGTAAAATCAAATCGTCGGCGGCTCTTTCTCGTTTCCGGGGATTTAATACCCATTCAGTATTGATCTTTTCTCAACACGAGTGCTTAATCTGGCAAGATTGATCATTGCATGGCACATTCCTCTCGACAAATGGCGACCAATATATAAAAATCATTGGTTGCCAGGAAACAAAGGGTGATCATCCACATATTGCTGCCATATATGATCCAATGACCCTGCTATATATTTAGAGATTCTTGATAAAATTCAAAGAAGAATCAGCAATATGATTGATCCTGACCTGGCATCTCGGCTTCAGTCACTTTTCCACCGTCGTAAACTTGCTTCCCTGTGTCTTTTTCTATAAATACTTTCAGTGTAATTGTTCGGAAGAGATTTTCGCTATGATAGTTTTGTGTTATTTTTTTAAGAATAATCATTATGGATTAGATTTTTTTATATTGTTATTATATTTCCCTCCCCTACAGACATGAATTGTACAAATGGCGACTAATTACGATTTCCATAGAGACAATGAGGTATTATGGTGGATGTAGTGAGAATGCGTTGTTTTGGTGTAAGGAATATTGTAATGTGTTGGGGTCTATGTTTGTGACTAGCTAAGTTCAATTATAAGACCTTTTTTTGTCATTCCTCATTTTGGCCTTGTGCCACATTTTGTATTTTTTATACAATTAAATATTACTCTTTGTTATGATACCTAGACTTTATGAATTTAAGTCGGAGTTACTAGACTGACAAATATTCTTCCATTCTTTGCAGCCGATCGTTGGAGCCGATTGAAGTCAAATTGTTCAAGTTTTCTTTCAGCTTCTAGTCTAATATTTCTACGCCAATCTTGTTCGAAAAATAACTAGTCAAAGTAGTTCCTCCTAGTTTAGCAGCCTGACATTCACTTTTGTTTATTATTGAACCAATTGCCCGGTCTGTAGCTAAGAAAGATGGTTAACTATGTCGTGCAAGACAATTTTTTTCGCCAGAATCTATCTGACATATTTATGAGTCTACCCTTTGTTCTTGCTTTGAATATTGCAGCTACATTTGGTCTGTTGCTGTTGCTATATTTTTAGTGATTCTTGATAAAATCCAAAGAAGTATTTGTAATGTTATAGGCCCGTACCTGGAATCTCGGCTTCAGTCCTTTTCCCACCTTCGTAACGTAACTTTCCTGTGTCTTTTCTATAAATACTTTCATGGCAATTGTTCTGGTGAACTTTTCGTTATGGCACCTAGACTTTACGAATATAAGCGCAGTGCTAGATTGGCGGCAAGGTCTCATCATTTTACAGCTGAAATGGCTAGAACTAACCGTAAGTTCTATGGTAACAGTTCCTTCTATCGCACTTCTCGATTGAGGAACAGTTTTTCGACGTCTTGTTTCCCAGTCAACTTTGATCTTCAAAAATTTAAATACAATCTCAATCGTCATCTCCTGTCTTCTTAATTCTTGTTCTTCTATTGCCCTTTCTCCTTCATGGTAATTTTTTTACCGGGTTCTCTATCAATCGACTTAATGTTTTTATTTCTTTGTTTAATGTGAAATGATTAATAAAATGATCTTTACTATTACGTATAGGGCAGCCATATTATCTTTGGTCAGTGTAGTATTTGCTGTAAAAGATTTTATACGAGTACTTCTGTCGTTTTCCATGTCGAATGTATGGTGTTTATATCAATGGAGATGTTTAATGATTGTGGCTTCGATGCTAAAGAAAAAGAAAGTAAAGACAAAATTTTAAAGATTTAAAATTTAAAAAATTTAAAAAAACATCATTTACATTACTTACAGTTGAACGAATGTCTTCATCCTTGTTGTTATCTTACACAACCTTTCCTCTGCTGTGCCCTCCAGCTTTCTTCAAATATCTTTCAATCTTTCAGGGAATTTATAACTCAAGCCTTTATTTTATCACCGGGTGTATATTTGTTCTCCTTTCTGTGTCCATGACTCAGGGTAAATTGTCTTGTCTTTTGAACGAGAACAATCTTCATTCCGCAATTCTAAAAACAGCTAATAAGAAAGCATATATGGCGAGGAAGGCTCTTTTATTGTAATTACTGCCTGAGTATAGCAGTTCGTTTAACTACTCTTGTCACATATAAAAGTTATTAAGAAATTTTCTTGAAGCACAAATGAAATCTGTGTATGTTTACCCCAAGACATTTGCTAACATTTAAAAAGTGATTCTGTTTTCTTTCTTACTTTCTTTACTTTTTTAATTTTAGTATTTTCTTTTTTCCTACTTTAAATAAGTTTTTTTCTTCTTTCTTTCTTTCTTTCTTTCTTTCTTTCTACTTCAAATATATTCTTTTTTATTGCTACTTTTAATATTTTCTCCCTTTCTTTCTACTTTAAATAAGTTCTTTTCTTCTTTCTTTCTTTCTTTCTTTCTTTCATTCATTCTTTCTTTCTTTCTTTCTACTTCAAATATATTCTTTTTTATTGCTACTTTTAATATTTTCACCCTTTCTTTCTACTTTAAATAAGTTCTTTTCTTCTTTCTTTCTTTCTTTCTTTCATTCATTCTTTCTTTCTTTCTTTCTTTCTTTCTACTTCAAATATATTCTTTTTTATTGCTACTTTTAATATTTTCACCCTTTCTTTCTACTTTAAATAAGTTCTTTTCTTCTTTCTTTCTTTCTTTCTTTCTTTCTTTCTTTCATTCATTCTTTCTTTCTTTCTTTCTTTCTTTCTTTCTTTCTTTCTTTCTACTTCAAATATATTCTTTTTTATTGCTACTTTTAATATTTTCACCCTTAAGTTATTTTCTTCTTTCTTTCTTTCTTTCTTTCTTTCTTTCTTTCTTTCTTTCTTTCTTTCTTTCTTTCTACTTCAAATATATTCTTTTTTATTGCTACTTTTAATATTTTCACCCTTAAGTTATTTTCTTCTTTCTTTCTTTCTTTCTTTCTTTCTTTCTTTCTTTCTTTCTTTCTTTCTTTCTACTTAAAATATTTTTTTCTCTGGTTTTTCTTCGCTTAAATATTCTTTTTTCTCCTCACTTTGTTCTTTCTTATTTTGTATTTAAAATATTTGTTCATTCTTTCATCTTAAAAAAAAATTGTTTCTTTAACTCTCCTCACTTCTTACCGCAAATATTCTTGTTTTTTTTTTCATTTCAATTAATCTTTCTTTCTTTCTTTCTTTTCATCACAATTATTGTTGCTTTTTCATTTCAATATATCTTTCTTTCTTTATTTTCATCACAAATATTATTGCTTTTTCATTTCAATTAATCTTTCTTTCTTTATTTTCATCACAAATATTGCTTTTTCATTTCAATTAATCTTTCTTTCTTTCTTTTCACCGCAAATATTATTTATTTTTTTCATTTCAAATATTGCTTTTTTATTTTCATTTCAATTAATTTCAATTTCTTTTCTTTCTTTTTTTCACCGCAAATATTCTTGTTTTTTCACTTCAATTAATCTTTCTTTCTTCCTTCCTTTCTTTCTTTCTTTTCATCACAAGTATTATTGCTTTTTCATTTCAATTAATCTTTCTTTCTTTCTTTCTTTTCATCACAAATATTATTGCTTTTTCATTTCAATTAATCTTTCTTTCTTTCTTTATTCTTACCGCAAATATTATTGTTTTTTTTCATTTCAATTAATCTTTCTTTCTTTCTTTCTTTCTTTCTTTCTTTTCATCACAAATATTATTGCTTTTTCATTTCAATTAATCTTTCTTTCTTTCTTTTCACCGCAAATATTCTTGTTTTTTCACTTCAATTAATCTTTCTTTCTTCCTTCCTTTCTTTCTTTCTTTTCATCACAAGTATTATTGCTTTTTCATTTCAATTAATCTTCTTTCTTTCTTTCTTTCTTTTCGTTTAAATATTCTCTTCTTTCCTTATTTCAAATATTTCCCTTTTCTTTCCCTTCTAATACTTTTTCTCCGTTCTTTTTCTTTTTCTCCTCATTGCATATATTCTTCATTCCTTTTTCGTTTTATTCATTCTTTCTTTCCTTGTTCACTTCAAAATATTCCTACATATCATTTTTTGTCCTGTTTCCTATCTTGTTTTTCGTCCCTCTTCTTTCTCCGACATATTTCCTTCTTCCAGCAACTCACTCCTTATGTTTGTCGCCCACATTTATTTCCAAAACTTGTGATTCAAATTTCCTTGTTTTCCATTGTTACCAATTTCAAATCTCTCCGCTTCTTCCCTCTCCCAACTTTATTCCCCATTCATATATCTTATGTCCCCCTCTCCTCTCCTCTCCTCTAACTACCATTCTTTTCGCACTTTTGCATCCGCCGCCTCTTCATCCCCTTTTTTTTCTCTTTCAGTTTTGACAAATACAAGACAGGAATACTTGAACTGCGAGCCGATGAGATTTGTAGCTGCGTTCATACATAAAATAGTTTAAATTGCTTTTCTTGATTACCCCTTTGGGAGACATCTTAGTTTCTGTTTAGAATTTAAAAGTGGGATTATAAAAAAAAATATTGTTTAAAAGCAAAAAAAGAGTAAATAAAATGGAATAGAACTGTAAAATGTAACAGAAAAATAATAAATAAAAAAAAGACTATTTTATTTTCAAAACCAAAGTGAATATAGATGACCAACTTTTCTCCGGCACTTTGATACGGCTACTATCAACGCCATTTTTGTAGCTACTATCAGCTTTTGTAACAAACTTTAATGACCACAAACATTTCATACTCAAATGTGCTGAAACATTTTGGAGTGTTCCCAGAAGTAAAGGCAATATCCAATATTGCATGTTCTTCAAAGAAACCACAGTTTCATAACAAAAGATACTATTAAATTTAGACACGGTGTGGTTGGATGACAACAGTCAGGTTAGAAAGGCAAAATCATTTTTCTGCAGTTTTCTTTTTACCCGAGTGTTCAATTTTCAGCACGCTATTAGTTCTTTTCAAAAGTATTTTCTTTTTTTCAAGCAATGGAGATCTTCCCGTGAGATCTCGTATGTTTTATGAAGCTCTCGGTATCTCTTTGATCCTAGATGTTCAAAAAGTTCTCAACATTCCTTTTGATTTGCCTTGTACATCGTTACATTCCACATAATGATAAAGACTTTCATTCTCTTCATTTTTTTCCCTTAGTGTAATAAACAGTTTGATTGCTGATATGTGAGAATTTATGTCAATCTCTCATTATGCAACATTGACCCTCAACCATATGTAACTCGAACTGATGTGTGGGTAACTTATTTTTTCTGTAGTGGCTGTACTGGTTGTGTCACTACAGTAGTAGTCATGATTGTCTACAAGAAAATACCAAAGTCACACGGTTTGTTTCTCACTGAAACTTAAAGTAGCCGTCTTTTCACACTGAAGCACTAATTTTTTCATAATAATAAATAGGACAACGCATATGATCTATATTGGCTACTCTTATTGCTTCTGAAGAGGGGAAATTTGGCCGACTACTTGTTAGTGACGTAGAGGATGTATTGAGTGAGAAAAACACCCCTATCCCAACATCTTGCTGATTCACGTGTTCGCTTCCAAGCAAATAATTCTCACTGAAAACTTTGGAGAAAGATATTATTTTACCAGGAAATCCCGCGTTGTCGTGAGTTGCTGACTCGCCAGTTCACAGGCCAATGAAAGGGCAGCGCCACCCAACTTTTTTTTTAATTTTGTCGGATCGTGTGACCGTCAACTGATGCTGTCAAATATATCGGTGATCAGGCCAGTTGGCGTTGTGTCTGCATGGGAGCTATGTTTTAAGCAAAGTAGCAGTGTTTGTTCAGCAGGCAGTGGAACACCATCAAAGACGTCACATGTAGAACATTTATTATACTCTCATTCAAAATATTTTCATATGTTCTACTTTCGGAAAAGAGCACTGTTCCCGCAGTGGTTTGATGATTTTTTTCTCTATACCGTTTCCCTTTAGCACGTTGACGATCATGGCTCTATATCATAATCGACTTTGTTATCTCTCCTAAAATTTGTTCCGTTTACTCAAGCTCTCTACGTAGGTTACGCGCTGTTTTCCTCTGTCATTCTTGCCTTCAATCGGCCCTGTTTGCATCACATTTTCCAAGCCTTTTCTACTTTTCATAATTTACCCTAGAAATTTCAATTGATATTAAGTATAAGTTTCCTTTTCGTTCCCATTTTCTATAAAACTTCATCGTTGCTCACATGTTCGGTCCTGCACCCTTCAGTAGAACGACATTTGTGTTGCTACAAGTCTCTTCTTCATCTGTGAGGCAAGTGTCCACCATTGATTGCTATATAGAAAGACGAATATTACATAACATTTCATTACTCTTCTGTTTGTTTCTAGCGAGATTGTTCTTCCTATACGGCCTTTGGTTAATAAGTGAAATCATACGGCCTCGTGACTTCAGTACTCTTTTCTTGACAGATTTTGATAAAAGCAACGTATAATTTTGCAGGTTGGGCTCATGTCCGTCAAGATATTTACAAATGAGAGATGTTCATCGTGGAGAAGAAAGTGGATGGAACAACCTCCAGATATGACAGTGAGATTAATAATGAAAACAAAAAAAAAAAAAAAAAAAAAAAAACAAAAAAAAAACAAAACAAGACAAATACAATCCCATGACGAACAATAAGAAAAGAGTTTTCAAGCAATATTTACTGTCATATAAGAGGACGGGTATTAAATAAGAGTTAGGTACTCTTTTCTCGGCAGGTTTTGATTAAAGTAATATATAATTTTGCAGGTGGGGGCAGTTCATTCTGGGGTAGAAAGTGGATTGAACAACCTCCAGGTATGCTATTGAGATGTATACCGAAAATCAAAAGCAAGTCCATGTCGGACAATACGAAAAGGGCTTTTAACCAAAATAAAAGTCATAATGACGAACCTAAATTAATGAGCCAGTTCAAATATATTGGCTCGATTATCAGCAAAGAGGGCTCCAGAATAGAAATAATTTCAAGAGTAATACAAAAAACGGCCGCTGTCTCAAAAATAAGAACTGTCTGGGAAGGTAAGAATATCAGCCTGAAATCAAAGACCAAACCACCGTTGGCCTTGTCAGTCTTTTTGTATGTCAGCGGATCTTGACCATTAACAGCAGAACTACGGCTAAGTACGCAAGCATTAGAATTAAGACGTCACGACATCATGGTAATGGTAATAACCGTTTCCCTATAAGGAAACATTTTGCATTAATCAACCGAGCCGCGGTTGAAATTTATGTAATCTTTCTTTTAAAACACTTGTTTCTCAAGTCCAGTAGCTTTTATCGCTCTTTCCAGTATTGATGGAGGGTTTCCTTCCGAAATTTCAATTTTGAAGTGGTAGGGAACGTCAGTATGTTGATTATGTCATTATTTTTTGTTCTAGTTACATGTGCTGTCCATTTTTGTTGCTGTTTCTGTTGGTAATCCTCAAGTAATGTGGTTTTTGTTATTTGGTAGAGTTCTTTGTTTGCGATTATGTAGCTCCAGTTCATGATATTCAAAGAAGGATCATCTTTGTCAAAACCCCCAAAGCCTTACTTGATGAAAGCCTTGTTTTCACCATTGATCTTAAGAAGTGGTTTTATACAGCTGACAGTTTAGCTATTTCACAACAGGTATGGCATCGCATCCATTTTAAACGCATCAGAAAAATAAGTAATAGATTTCAATTAAAAAATTGTTCTAAATTTCGCGAATGGTGATATTGGCAATTTGATTACGATAAAGAGAAGCCGTTAAGCATTTCCTTTTAAAAAAAGAAACAAAAAACCAGATATACTAAGGTTGCCAATAACGAACTTTGAAGAATTCCAGTAAGATATCTTTAATCATTTCTAAGATACAACGGTCCAAAGCTTAATCTCGTGGGCTGGTGCATAATTATCAGGCGTTTAAAAAAAAAAATATTTATTATGAAAAAGGTAAACATAACAATTCAAAAATAACATTTTTAAATGATTATACCGAAGAATATGTTTATCGACACACATTTTTATAACCTGAAAATAAAATAATATTTTGTATTAAAAAAGTAAACAAAACAGCAATTTTTATTAACAAATAACTCGTCTACAAAACCACCTGGTAATTATGCACCAACCCAATAACTATTGGACAATTTTGCTGTTACACTCGGTATATGCGTGATAGGTTTGTAGAGATGCTATGGTGGTCCTGTGAGGGCCTTTTTTTTTTTTCGAAAAGGAGATAGTGTACAGTTCTATATGCGACACGTGGTATTCTTGGGGTATAAGTTCTCTCGAAGGAAAAGAAGACACGCCTTGTCATTACGGCATCCTGTGGTTAGAGAGAGAGAGAGAGAGAGAGAGAGAGAGAGGTGTGTGTGTGTGTGTGTGTGTGTGTGTGTGAGGGAGAGAGAGAGAGAGAGGGTAAAAATTGAGAATGTGCTATTCTCTTTTATACTACTTTATACAATGCCATCGAGCGAACGCAAGCATAAATCCCCTGTTGGACAAGTAGGGGTAATCCCATAGTAGTTCAAGGGAATACTCCAAGGATTTGATCTCTTCTGAACTTTAACCTTTTTATATTATAAGAAATAT
>CAHIKZ030003348.1:515000-520000 GCA_903632075.3 Acanthosepion pharaonis | reverse complement strand
GTTTCGGTCTTTCAGTATCTGTCTATTTTTCTGAGATGCGGTATTATGTATACTATTTACATTATTTGGACTATTGTCCTCATCTCTGTTGCCATATTTATCACAGCGTTTCGGTCTTTCAGTATCTGTCCCAAAGTGTTGTGAGTTCAATTCCTGGTTAAGGCTGTGGACAATTCGGAGAGGTGAGTTAACAGGAGATAACTGATAATGATATCCATTAGACATGACACGTAGAACTAGAACGGTTTACCCTAGCGAGCGAAAGAAATGGTTCAGTTCGACATCCCAACCATCTGAAGAAGGCCGGAGCGTACAACGGCCGAAACGTTGTGATAAATTTGGCAACAAAGTACAATGAGTACAGTAGTCCTAATAATGTAAATAGCGTGATAAAACGTCTTTGTTGCTCACTTGTTCAGTCCTTGGTATTCTCGGCATTCTTTTGTCCTGTGAGTATCAACTTCTCTAAGCATTCTTTCCTCATTATGTGTCTCAGAAATTTCAACTCTTTCTTTCTGATTCTAAGTTTAAGCATCATTTTTGGTACCATTTTTCTTAAAATTTCTTCATTACCCACATATTCAGTCGATGAAATTCTCAGAAGTCTTCTGTAGAGCCATATTTCTGTTCTCAGATCGCCGCTTCATCTGTGAGGAAATTATCCTTCATTCAATATCATATAGAAAGATTGTTATTATATAACGGTTCAACACATTTTTTCCCTTTGTCTAAAGAAATTTTTCTGTTTTTTAATATTTTGTTTAGTTTTGGAAGGCATCTTTCATTCTTCCAATACGCCTTCGGATTTCAACAAGGGTACTTTTTCTTCTGCACCCAGTTTTAATAGATTTATGGGAAAATTCTAATTGCGTGTGAACCGTTTTTCGAAAATAGGATTCAAAAGTGGAAATATTTTTTTTTTCTTATTCAAGAACAAGATTTTTTTATTTGGTTACTCTGCTAAATTAATACTTCGATAATTCAACAATTAAAAGACACACTTCGTGCAGAATGTGTAAAAATTATTTTCTTTAATTCGTGAAACTAAATCTGATCTATTTTTTCTTTATTACATTTTTATATATTTTATTTGTTTTTCAATTCGTACGCGTCCCCAAGGCAAGAGCTTTTGACCGAAGGTTTCCGGAAAACTAAATAAATTGAAAAGTATCGTAATTTGCGTTTATTTTTAAATAATTTTTTTTTTATCGAAGAGACACACGGATGGTTGAAGTGACAAATAAAAATAAACAGACATAGAGATAAACATTTTTAAAGAAGAAGAAGAAGAAGAAGAGGGAGGAGAGGGGCATAAAAAGAAGAAGAAGAAGAAGAAGAAGAAGAAGAAGAAGAAGAAACAAAGTTACGGAAAAAAACGAATTGGCAGAAAAGCCATGTAAAAAGAAAGTTTAGAGATGAATACTAAAACAATAGAGAAAGGGAAGAAGAGGAAAGAGGAAGAGAAGAAGAGGAATATGAAGAAAGATAAGGAAGAAGAAAAAGAGAAAGAAAAATGTAAAAAGAAAGATAAAAATGTAAAAAAGGGTAAGAGAGAAGATGAAAGTGGAAAAGATGAAGATATTCGTATATCTATATATTCAGAGATAAGGTATTGTAATTATTTACACTATTTACAACGTTCAGACTGTTGTCCTCATCTTTATTTCGATATCCACGACGTTTAGGCCTTTAAACCCTCCGACCTCCTTCAGGTGATATCCGTTGGAATTTCTTTATTTTGTCCAGTGGAGGTAGATTGTTCTAATTCCACGTGCCACGACTTGTTTTTTTGGGGATATCTCAGTTCACCGTATATGTGATGTAGATTGATGCAACGCTGCGATAACTGCCTATCCATTTTAGGTGCACACATATATCGATAGGATGAGGGCTTAGCAATGGGCTCCCCATTTTCACCAGCAATGGCGAATATATACATGGAATACTTTGAGGAAATGACATTAGAATCTATATCTCTAAAGCCAGGCTCTATGGTTAAGGTACGTAGATGACACCTTCATACTCTGGCCACACCAGGAAGATGTTTAGGTTCTACTGGACCATGTGAACTCAATAAGACCTTCGATACAGTTCACGATGGAGAAAGAGAGTAACAATACACTTCCATTCCTGGATATTCTAATATCTCGAACAGAGTATGGGTTCAAGACATCCGTATACCGTAAACCGACATTCACCGGACAGTACCTCATATATCTCAGTTTCATTTATTTTCCTTTAGTAACTCAAATCGCCATTTTTTTTGCCCTCTGCTGTGCCCAGGACACATGGCCCAGTGGAATAAAGCATTGGTTGAGGAATCCAAACTGTGATTTGTCCCAAAGAGAGGCCAGTTCAACATGTAGCCACTATTGTCATAACCACTACGTAGTAATCTATTGTTTCTTATTACACGGCTTTCGTGGAAAATTGTTCCTAATCCAATACATCTTCCTATATCCATGTCACATTTTCCCGTCCTCTTCCCAAATATTGAAATTCTTTACTTGTGTGATTTTGAGATCTCCAATTCAAAGTCCGCAACTTGGAAGGTTAGCATCAGCCATGATGATGTTAGGCAGTAAACATTCTCTCTGGTGATTCAATTAAAACAGTTTTCTTTTTGAGACGTTCAAATTTACAATTTGGTCCTATAATGGATAATGGCTCGGGATTGTTAATCAGAGAGCCGAGTTCCAATTCCAGTTGGGTTCTAACGAATCCAACTAGAATTGGAACAATCCCAAACCATTATTCATTAACAATCTATTATTATTATTATTATTATTAGTAGTAGTAGTAGTAGTATTAACAATCTATTATTATTATTAACAATCTATTTTTATTATTATTATTAGTAGTAGTAGTATTAACAATATATTATTATTATTATTAACAAACTATTACTATTATTATTAGCAGTAGTAGTAGTATTAACAATCTATTATTATTATTATTATTAACAATCTATTATTACTATTATTATTATTAGTAGTAGTAGTAGTATTAACAATCTATTATTATTATTATTATTAACTGTCTATTATTATTAGTAGTAGCAATATCAGTAGTAGTAGTATTAACAATCTATTATTATTATTATTATTATTATTATTAACAAACTATTATTATTATTATTATTAACAATCCCGAGCCATTATTCATTACGATCTAATACAATCAGGTAAGGTATGAGTCGACTTATTCTACTCCCAGCTATGGATAAATTAGTGAAACTTGTATGGCTAAATTGCTTGCTGGCAATCACACATTCTGCCTTCTTTCGGTGGATCACAGAATAAAAAGGAATGATAATGAAGAATTAAAGAAACATCAGGACTTTGCGCGGGAGCAAAGAAAAATATATAATATAAAGATATTGTCTGTTTATACGTTATTTTTATAGAAACCAATATTTATGTAAATGCTCTGTTTATAATAAACAGGATACAAAGCAGGAAATATAACATACACTAATAATAATAATAATAATAATAATAACAATAATAGTAATAATCCTAATATTACTAATACTACTACTACTAATAATATTAATAATAATGATAATAATAATAATCATAATTATCATCCTATCTTCTTCTATTGAAAAATTGTCCAAATACAAGAATCTGGATATTGAGATTAACAGGATGTTAGGAATGAAAACTGAGACTGTACCAATAGTAACTGCAGCTCTGAGCCTCGTGAACAAAGGAATGGGCAATTTTCCTAACAGTCTTCCAGGTAATATCAGCATACAAGTTGCCCAGAAGATCGCCCTATTAGGAACATCCCATATATAAGAAAAGTGCTATCAATTAAATGACAATTCTCTTATAGGGCCTAAGGACCATAGTTTGGCCCCGGCTTTACAGGCTACAAAGCAGAAAACATTACATACGCAAATAATAATAATAATAATAATAATAATAATAATAACAGAATATCAGCCATAAACACATTGGCTGTCCCTGTGGTGCAATACAGCTTTAATGGCCTTAACTGGACCATAGCTGAAATTAAGTGAATGGACGCCAAAACGAGAAAGCTTCTCACTTGCTATCGCATGCATCATCCCAAAGCTGATGTTGATCGTCTGTATGTGCCCAGATCCGAAGGAGGCAGAGGATTAGTTCAACTAGAACTGTCCTACAAAACTACAACAATTGGCCTCCAAATAGATTTGGAAACTACAGAAGACTGGATGATGGTATGCGTCAAGGAACATGAAAGTAGTAAGCGTCTTTACTACGTAATGAAAGAAGCCAACAAATTCAAAATGGAGTTTCGAATGGGCGTAGAGATGCAACTACAGCACAATACACCGGCTGAAACTGCAAAATACCTAAAAAAAGACAGCAAAGACGAATGCAACCGACCAGATACAGAAGCGATGGCAAGATAAACCGCTTCATGGCCAATACTCTGCCCGTACCAAACAAGCTGACGTAGACAAAACTCGTACTCATCAGTGGCTACGTAGTGCAGGGTTGAAAGCGGAAACTGAAGGTTTTATCCTTGCTGCGCAGGGCCAATGCTTGCTAACTAGGAATTATCAAGCACATATACTAAAATATTGTGTCAGCCCAAAATGCAGATTCTGTGATAAATATCCAGAAACGATTGATGATCTTGTATCAAGTTGCACGATGTTGGCACCCACTGAATATAAAACCTGACATGACAGAGTGGGCCAATATCTGAAAATCTGCAACTTCTACGGGAAGGAAACTGAAAGAAACTGGTATGAACACCAACCAGACCCGGTTACGGAGATAGGACCTGTTACAATTGTATGGAACTACACAATACACACTGACAGAACAATCAAGGCCAACCGGCCAGATATTGTTATTAAAAACCACAAACAAAAATGGTGCCTCCTTATTGGTATGGCAGTCTCTGCTGACTGCAATGTATCTTTGAAGATATTCAAAAATTGTCAAAATACAAGGAGCTTGAAATAGAAATCTTGAAAATGTGGCATATGGGAACATCAA
>CAHIKZ030003348.1:432500-510000 GCA_903632075.3 Acanthosepion pharaonis | reverse complement strand
AATGTGCCCAACACCATTTTTTTTTCTTGATGGAGTATAATTGTGTAATGACGGATCGTTTTGATCTTGGCCGGATGAATGTTTTCCCGCATTCCATCTGAGTTTGGTTGGTGTATGCATAGCGTTCACGCACCGTCCATATTTTTTCCATCTTAGTCTTGCCCGGAGGAATAAAGGTGTTCACATTTCCGCACTGCTGCTGCCGACTACCTGACAATTGCGTAAAATCATGAAACTTATAGTTGTGGTCACGCCTGAAAGGTGATTCGTAAACTATATATATATATATATATATATATATATATATATATATATATATATATACAGGGTGTTTCATTAAGACGGATTAAAAAGAAAGAAAAAAAAAAAAAATCTTTATACGCTTAAACATAATTTACATTTAAAATTGGTCGAAGTTATTGTAACACCCTCTCCCTCTCTCCCTTTCTCTCTCTCTCTCTCTCTCTCTCTATATATATATATATATATATATATATATATATATATTTATATTTATCCGCACAAATTGCCACCTAACTCAAGCTTCGACCTCGAGTGACTCCCGATAATTGTACAGGATAAAACTTACTGTAAAATAAAGTTTTCACCCGTGTCCATTTACTGAGCCTGCGAGCCCTTTTTCAACAGCTTTGGCTCCGTTGGCTTGAACCCCATATGCCGGATAAGAGGATTCCGAAGGTCCTTCTGGGCGGGAAACTGGGCACCGGCAAACTACTGTAGTTGTTCGATTTTTAACATCTCCAAATCTTAGCTCGCAACTTGGTCTGTTGTTACTAGAATTACTATTTACTTGGGCTACCTAAACTGTATTTAACGAGCATATCTTCTTTTATATGCCATCTTCCTTCAGAACGTATGCGATCACCGCCCTCCGCATCTTCCTGTCTCTTGTAGCTCTTAATAAGTTTTGTTTTTGTTATTTCTCCTAAACCGTGTTCCTTCATCCACTTGCTCAAAGCCATCAAGTATATTACACGCTGCTTTCCTGTGTCCCTCTTTACCTCTTATCTGTCATGTGAGTATTAGATTTTCTAAGCACTCTTTCCTCATTACGTGCCCCAGAAATTTCAACTGCCTCTTCCTGATGTTAAGTATAACTTTCCACTTTGTTTCCATTCTCTCCAAAACCTCGTCGTTACTCTCATGTCCAGTCTTTCCATAGTATCCTCACCATTTTTCTGTAGAGCCACGATTCTGTTGCTTCAAGTCTCCTCTTCATCTTTGAGGATATTGTTCACTGCCGTACAGGAGGACAGATATCACGTAACAGAGGACGGAGAAGTGTGACACTGAGATCCGAAGACGGATTGGGGTACCCAAAGATCTATCCCAAAAACTAAGCAGAGACAGAAAAACTTCGTTAGAAACAAACAACGGACATTGGTAAAAAAAAAAAAAGCGCATGTGGTCTGATTCGGTCATAGGCAATAAGAACATTGAGTCATTAAAATATGGCATATAATAACAGAAGACTTTCCTTTTTATCGAATCAAAGCGGAAAAATAGTTCAATAGATATCAAACACGACTTTTGTTATATCGGTATTTATAAATTTAGACCTTTTTTCAAGCGACTACAAAGCAAATGAAACGAGTAGGCGATCGAACTTAGTACACTGAACTTGGCTAGTTCGTTAACCAGCACACAGCATCGATATATTCTCGTTTATCATCCTGCCAAAGTTAATTGACATTTTGAGAGGAAGCAACAGTGATTTTCTTATGTTACAAAGATGTTGAACCTCGCAATGTCGGAATGGACAACATTGCAAGCGTCACCACCCACTGCTATTTCTCAGTTAAATAAAGGGAAGAAAAAGCATTAAAAGAATGAGAGAGAAATAAGAAAAAGAAAGAAAAGAAGAAAGAAAGAAAGAAAGAAAGAAAGAAAGAAAAAGAAAGAAACAAACAAACAAAATAAAAGATAAATTTAGAGTTTGGTAGTGTTATTAGCAGATGTAATGGATTGAATAGAAAGAAAGGACAGAACGCTAAGCGAATTTGAAAGAAAGAAAGAAAGAAAGAAAGAAAGAAAGAAAGAAAGAAAGAAAGAAAGAAAGAAAAAAAAAGAAAGAAGGAAAGAAAGAAAAATGAATGGAATAGCGAGAAAGGAAAGAAAGTTAAACGAATTTGAAAGAAAGAAAGAAAGAAAGAAAGAAAGAAAGAAAGAAAGAAAAAGGAATGGAATAGCGAGAAAGGAAAGAACGTTAAACGAATTTGAAAGAAAGAAAGAAAGAAAGAAAGGAAGGAAGAAAGAAAAAGGAATGGAATAGCGAGAAAGGAAAGAACGTTAAACGAATTTTAAAGATAGAAAGAAAGAAAGAAAGAAAGAAAGAAAGAAAGAAAGAAAGAAGAAAATGAAAGAAAGGAAATAAAAGGGAAATAATAAGACGCGAAATGAATAACAAAGAATGGAAAGAGAGAGAGAGAGTACAACTTTAAATAAGTAGAAAGGGAAGGATGATTTAAAGAAAGAAAAGGATAAAAATGAAGAAAGAGAGAACAGAACGCGAAACGAATAAGAAAGAAAGGGTGATAAAAAGAAAAAAGCAATGAAGAGAAAGCGAGAGAGAGAGAAAGGACGTTAGATAGAAAGAGAGAAAGAGAATACTTATGAGTGAGAGAGGGAGAGAGAGGATACTGAACGAATACTAAATAAATAAATAAATAAAGAGCAAAATTACTGTTCAGTGGGTAAACTAAAAAACAAGTAAGAGAAAAGAAAAAAAAATATGTAGACAGAAAGAAAAGAAGAGAAGGAATTAGAAGAGGAAAAGAATGAAAACAAATAAGAGAAAAATAATTTATAAAAAAAGCAGACAGTAAAGGCTTAAAAATCTCATTATCGCTAATTTATTGTTCAATCAATTTGACATCACAAATTGCCCACAAAGAAAATTGGCGATTTTATTTCCCTGATCTCCAAACTAAGGCAGGATATGACATAAGGTCATTTTTAAGAGGAGTGCCAATACACGTACATATGGGCCAACTATAAGAATTGCCCGATCCCCGTGACCACTGTACTGCTGGCGTAGATATTATGCCGATCCACCCTCTCTTGGTGCAGTGAGAAAGGTGCTGCCACAAGATTGTAATCCACGGCGCCAGGAACGTCTTCTCCCATCTAAAATGAGATCAGGCCCGAGGAAAATTCTCGATCAACCAAACGTGCAACAGATGGAAATTATATTTGCTACAAGCAGACGACATTTTTCACTTGTGATGTTGAAGGATCTTATATCAGAAACTTCACCTTTTGATTTGCAACTGAGTTAATGATTCCCTGAATATATCAAATCTATTGATCTAAAAAAAGAGGAAAGATAAATAGACGTTAAAGTAAGTAAAAGCATAAAGGAATTAATTAAAGAAGAAAAAGAATTTTATCGAATTTTATATCTAATTATTCAAATCACCGACTTCAATTTTTAATTTGTTTACTGCTAAGAACTTCCCAGTTAAATATTTACTTAAGTCAGTCAATTTTATGTGCCATGCGTGATACATGCTTAGGCGATCATGTATTTTTCGATACATGACTGATGACGCAAATTTTTTCCCTCGCAGTAGGTTGCCATTTCTTTCTGCGGTAGACCAGTTGCCATCCAAGGCTATAGAACTCGGTCTGTCCTGCTATTTACCGACAACTGGGGTGGGCGAGGTTGAGAACAAGAGGATTCATACTTTTCCCGAGTGAATGTAAAGGATTCGACTGAAATTCGAACTTGGTTCTCCGATTCCTCAGTGTTTTGTTACTTATTTTATTTTTGTGTCTCCATTTTTGTTAACCAAACTTTTCTTTTACTTTTGTTTATTTCTTTCTTTTTGTAATTTAATTCGCCTTTATTTTGTTGCTAATTGTTGACGTTGATTCGTTTTGTTTTAACTTTTCTATGTCAAATCTAAGTTTTCTTTTTAGTTGTTTTTGTTTTTACCCGCCCGCGACTACTAAGTCGTCGGCGCGAGATTTTATTCTTTTTCATTTTATGTTTGTTGGCAAAACGCTTAAAATATAAGGCGGACTTTTATTATTTAGCGATAGTAGAACTAGACTGGTCGTATCATGGCGGTGAATTTGGAAACGATGCACATGGAAAATATGTCACTCCAAAAAATCGGCCGGGCATGATGGCAGGCCCCCAAAGTTTGCCAAATATTATGAATCTCTAAAAGAGAAGTAGGAATCGTACATCAAAGGGAATTAGTTAGTTACAATTCCCGAGGCAAGTGATGCCGTGAAGACGAGAACTATCTCCCTGCTGACCTAGGGACTCTAAGATTAATTGGCGTCAGCAGGGAAACGATGGAGGACGCCGTAAAATTCTGGTCAGAAGGTCAAATGCATTATGGAATATATTGTTGGTTACGGAGGAGGAGGCAAAGCAGTTGGCGGGAAGCACCCTGGCAACAAAATCAGTTCGCCTACAGAGTACATAGAGACGAGAAGGGCGAAAGTGAACGTCCATGGAGTCCCGGTGGATATCAAAGGCTGGGGGCCTTCTTTGCCCAGTACTGCGTGGTGGAGGATGTTTCGACAACAGTTAACCCACGTTTCCCTTGTGCATGTAATGACGCCTGGGGTTTGAGGGAAATTATGTGTGTTTACCGACTTTCCATCGACAGAGCTGGGATTGCCACTGGGTTTCGAGGAGGCCCGCAACATGTTCATGTGCCGGTAGGAGAAGATGCTCGATACTGCTGCTCGGCTGGTGCCGTGGCACACATGTCAAAGGCGTGTTCCGGCAAGAACGTGGCGCAGCCACAGCCTAGCCAAGCAACAGCAGCGGAAGCAGCGGCAGAGTCCGACAATGTCCCTGACGGAGAGTGGAAAGATATGGGGAATAAGAGACGAAAGACACCACGAATCAGTCCCCCACCCATCAGGAGGTCTCACAACAATCACAACTCAAGGAGCGGCCTGAGGCGGAAAAGCACTCTCAACCGCTGCCCCAGCCACTAAAAGGGCAGCAATAAGAAAAAGATGAGTGGCTACAACACCTACCCAAGCAAAAAAAAAAAAAAAAAAAAGCAGCAACAAGACCAACAACAACAACTGCAGCAACAAAAGAAACAACAACAACAAAAGAAAAATCAACAGCTAAAACAACAGCAGAAATAATAACAGAATGAACAAAAGTGTGCGGACTCGGATATGGAGGTGGAGGAAAGGACCCCATCACGGACCTCCTTTTTGAAGAGGGTGAGTGAGGAGGATTAACCCCCCCCCCCCAAAAAAAAGAAAAAAGACCGAACAATGCAGGAAGGGGAGGGCTATGGAGAGAGCCGTGTCCCAATCCGTCTCTGCTGCTAAAGCGGAAATTGAGGACATTTCCCCAAACTCAAGAAGCCTCCCCACTTCATCTCCAACACCCTCCATATCCTCCCTAAGTTAAGCTTCTACAACCCCCTAACCCGTCCACTTCTTCCCCGTTTCACCCGGCCAGGGAGAAGAAGAAAAAGAAAAAAATATTTCACTGAGCCAGAAGAAATATGTAAGGTAGACAGAAAGGAACTTGGAGAAGGACCTTCCGCCGACAATAAATCCTTCTTAGGTCCATTATTCAAAATTACCTCTGTCGATGGAAAGTCGGTAGATACCCCCCCGTAATCCCCCCCAAGTCCCAGTCGTCATTATACACATAAGGGAAACGGGGTACTTTAAAGTGTGGTACCACTTGTACGAAGCTAAGAACGCCTTCCCAAATATACGACTGTTCGAGTTGGGATCACCCGAACTTAAAAAAACTGGCCAAATTTTCTGCAAGGCGAGTCCCGGAGCTTCTTCACCCCTCCTTATATAGGGAATTAAAACTAACATATCCCATGAGCCTTGGCGGTATTGTCCTAGATGGAAGGATGATGGAGATGGGCACAGGGAGACTAGGACAATACATCGGGGATTCTTATCCCCACAGATTTTTACCAGCAATGCCTCTTTGAAAAAAAATATTACCAGCAATAAAAATTGTTGGTATTAAATAACCCACCGAGGTCGATATGCCATAAAACAAATCAAACCAAACCAAATCAGACCAAACCGTATCTCACTTCTATTAATTTTCTTTGCTACATTATATCTTATGGGATACTTAAAGTTGACGCTGACCGATTATTTCCACTTAAAGAATTACATATCCTTAAAGATAAACCTGACCTTCGCAGGGTCCTTGGTTTGTTTGCTTAGTATTCCCAGTGGATATCCAAATTTTCGGACAAGAACAAACCTTTAATCATGGCTGACTCGCTTCCTTGAAATCGAGGGTCCCTGGAAGTATTTCGAAAGCTTAAAGAAATCGAAAGTGCCTTACTGCACATTATTGAAAAAAAAAGTACCCCTAGTAGTCGAAACGGACGCTTCTGATACTGCAATTGACACTGCTTTGAATCAGGCCGGCCATCTAGTGGCTTTCTTCTCACGATCACTAATGCCGACCGAACGAAAGTACGCTTCGGTAGAAAAGGAGGGTTCAGCTATAATAGAAGCTGTAAAAAGGTGGTCTCACTACTTATCAGGTCGACACTTTACCATCGTTACGGACTAACATGCGGTGATCTTCATGTTTAATACTGAGAGACCCGGATAAACGATAATCTCCAGAGATGGAGAATGGAGCTGGGGAACTATAATAATGAATTTACGTATAGACCGGGGAAGGATAATGTATCTGCTGATACACTCTCACGGACTCATTGTGGCGCTATCCTACACAAAGGAAAGTTATGAGCCCCACGATCGTCTTCGTCATCCCGGTTTAGCCCACTTTGTCAAAGTCAGGAATCTAATTTACTCTATGGAAGATGTAAAAAAAAATATGTGTGCTGACTGTCCTGTTTATGCAAGATGGAAACCAAGTTTCTACAAACTTGCAAAATTTGGCCTGATAAAGGCTACCCAACGAATGGAAAGAATAAGCATAGATCTTCCGGGACCTCTTCCTTCTAACTCGCAGAACCGTTATATGTTAACGGTAATAAATGAGTACTTTCGGTTTGCTTTTACTTTTGCTTGCCTCAATATGACAACGAGCACAGTAATTAAATACTTAACTCAGATTTTCATCGTGTTCGGGACTCCTTCGTACATCCACTCCGACCTGGGATCCTCTTTTATATCCAAGGAACTGCGTGAGTACTTCAGTAATATGGAGTATACCTACAAGTCGACCAACCCCTTACAACCGTCAAGGGAATGGTAAATGTAAATGATACAATGAAATTATCTGGAAGCACGTCTCACTGGCCTTGGCTTCGAGAAATCTACGAGAGTTTCAGTGGGTAGTTGTTCTACCCGCAGTACTGCATACCATAAAATATCTACTCTGTACTGCGACAAACACTACACTCCACGAAAGAATATTTTTATATCAACACCGGTGACTGCTAGATTGAGTGACCTTTTAGATCTTGCTCTTGCTTCTTGAAGACGATTAAGACAACTTCTAAAACACGTTGATCTCCATTCTACCCACTCCAAGGATAAGCGCTAGGGGGTGTTATGAGGTATATTGACAGCTGACAAGTTGCTCTTCAGCTTGTCTTTGTATCTTAGCCATGTATATATATATATATATATATATATATATATATATATATATATATATATATATATGTATTGTATATGTGTGTGTGTGTGTGTGTGTGTGTGTGTGTGTTGATTTATTCAATAAAATAGCCATTTCCTTCAACCACGGCTTCCATACAACTTCGGAATCTCCTGCAACTGTTCTGAATGTTTTCCTTGTTCATGTTGGTGAATACTGGCATAATTCTTGCCTTTAATTCACTTATTTTGTTGGTGCTCCACACATAATAGGGGAGTTAGGTGGCCAGTTGTAAGGGCTGATGTGGTCGCAAAAATTGTCTAACAGTCATGACTGGGTTATCCTACTGATGTGGCATGGTGCAGAGTTCTGTTGCCAGGCATAGGCTCTTCCAGCAGTCAGCCTCTTATTTCAGGGCATCACTATCTCCTCAAAGCACTTGATGCCACTGTGTTGAGTCTGAGGTCACCATCAACAAATTCAGAAGAATCACAGTGATTTTTCCGAGCTGCTGTACTCTCGTAATCACCATTAGACCCATCCAACACTTTTCGAATCCTCTGAACACTCCTCTGAAATGATCGTATTGGCGATTCTGGTGCGAATGCCAAGTAGTACATCATCAGTTATGTGCCATAGGTGATACACTCTTAGGCGATTATTTCGATACATAACTGACGGGGCAGATTTTTTCCCTCAGTAGGTTGCCATTTCTTTCTGCGGTACACCAGTTGCCATCCAAGATTATAGAACCCGGTCTGTCTTGCTAGGGGGAGAAGAAGAGGAGTCATACCTTTCCCAAGGTTATTAGCATGTAAGTCGATGTAATGGATTCGACTGGAATTCGAACTCGGATCTCCGATTCCTCAATCCGAGCTGGAATCCATAGTCAAATAAACTTTTGGAAGGCATCTTTCGCTATCCAAATGCGTCTTTGGATTTCAGTGTCACATTTTCCGTCCTCTGTTAAAACACTTCCCAGATAATTAAATTTTGTAGTTGGTTGATTTTGGCATCCCCGATATGCAATGTGCATGTTGGGTTGTCCCTTTTGCTAACAACCATGTATTGTGTCTTAATGCTTAGTCCTTTATTCTAGCTGTTCCTTCATTGTCATCTGTAATGGATATGTAGTTTCCTTTGTCATCTATCAACATTGTGTCATCTTCATATCTTATACCGTCAAGACTGCCACTGCCAATAATGAATCTTGGTAGAATTTCTATTTTTCTCAAAATGACCTCGCTGAATTAATCCAATTATAAGACACATCCTTGTGTTGCATCCTTTTCCAAGTGTCCATTTTGTTTTCATTTTTCGAAAACTTCGTCGTTGCTCACATCCATGGTATTCTTAGCATCCTTCTGTAGAACCACATTTCTGTTGATTGGAGTCTCTTCTTCATCTGTGAGGTGATCGTCCAGTATTCACTGTCATCTTGGAGGGCTGATTTTACACCACAGTTCAGTTGTCTTTTCTTTGTTTCTAACTAAATTTATTTGTTTTAATAAATAATGGCTGACAGTGCTTCATTTAAATTTTAAAAAAAGGCAAAATAAAGATAACATTACGAAAGTGTTGCGACCGGTTTGGTATAAAAACAAGACGCACAACTCGTTTGATTATCTGTCTAAGAATCTGTCCTGAAAATTAAGCAGCATTGATTTCCAAGAGACGCCTTTTATTCTTTTAATTTGTCTCGAGCGCCATTAATTCTCCTTACGCCTGTTCAAGATATAAAATAAAAGAAGCAATAGTCACAAACGGAATTTGAAAACGAGGCCATATCAAACGCTTCCCAAAATGCTACAACGAAAGAAAGGAGCCACGATATCCATTCATATTTAATTAGCAAGTTATATGGTATAAAAATGGCAGACATTGTGGTAGTTCTCGTTCTCTCTCGTTCTCTCTCGCTCTCTCTCGGACAGAGAATGTTTAGGCCTGACTGAAATCAGTCACACACGAAAGATGCATTGCGAATATCTCATCAACGTTTAGAAAATAACAAAAATAATCTGAAGTAGTTTAATTCGATTACCTGGTATGAATACGGTGGTACAATCGTGAACAAAAGAAAAATAACAACTTATAACATTAGCTTGATTAATTAGGCTACGTATGCGATTTTTTTGTTGCCTTCGCTCATTTTAATTTAGATACCTGCACAATATTTGCGGGTACTTTGTACTTATAAAACCATACATGGATACCAAGAAGCACTCATACGATATACAGATAATAATTCATTAAAACAAGGTTCTATATAATTATGTAGAGATGACAGGACGAAGTGGAATAGTTTATAAACGACGCGTTTCGCTAAAGCTCTGTTGGCTACTTCAGGTTCGAATGAAAGAGAAAACCATGTGTAAGAAAATCGCATTGGGGCTTTTGAGGATAAGAGAAGCAATTAATTAAACTGCCTTATCAGATCCGACGGCAAGAAAACAGAAAGTATTTATTTGTTTGTTATATATATATATATATATATATATATATATATAGATAGATAGATAGATAGATAGATAGATAGATATATGTATGTGTGTATGTGTGTTGTATTTTAAATCAGCCAAATGAAGCTTATATATCTATTCATCTATCTATCTATCTATCTTCTATATATATATATATATATATATATATATATATATATATATATATAATAGCACTGTTTCATTCTTTTTCGCTATAGCTTCTACTAATTTGCGCTATTTATCACTGATAATTTGGGGTGCCTCATTTTTTTTTGTTACATACATACACACGCATATATATATATATATATATATATATATATATATATATATATATATATATAGAGAAAAACGATATAAATAAAATAAGCTAAAACATGCTCTATTATCCTAATGATTGCCACAAAGAATACAAAGGAGAAACTTCAATAAATTTGAATGAAAGATTATATGAACCCAAAAGGGATCTTATACCAAACAACCCATTAAACGCAATAGTTGCTGAGTGTAACGAGACTGACCACAAATTTGATATAAATATGCTGATCTAATTAAAAGAGAAAACAATTCACTAAGATGAAAATGTCTTGAAAGTGCTTTGTCAACCACTTTATTGTTTGTCATTTTGCTATAAAATGTACTGATTTTGCTTTAAAAATATGCTGTTAATTTTATTTTAAATTTGTATTGTTGGTATTTTTTAAATATAAAAAAAAAAGTATTGTTGGTATTTTCACCATAAAATATATACTTATATAGAGGTTTGTTTTTGTTTGGGGCTTCACTATTTGCCCATAGTTGGAACCCTAACAGGTGCTACTACTCCGGCTCAGTATGGGTCTTTGAGCAACAGCAATTAAGAGGTGGTTCTAAGCTATTCAAATACCCCACTCTTCCGACCAGAGGCCTTGCTGCCGGGTGTAGTTTATTGTCATACCATTGACTACCTCTGCTTTGTAAGAAACAGCAAGCGAAAGAATAAGACTGGAGAAATAATTTGAGAAATTCAGTTTGTATAGGAAAACTGAACAAATTTTTTCAACAATTTCACCCCGCAGAAAAAGGTGACAAAGCCAATGAGATGCAAGGGTTAGTGAAAGTGAAGAGAACTAAGAAGAAAGAATAAAAAAAAAAACATTATTCGAAAAGAAAGTTGACGTTTCATTTAATTTTTTGAAGATCGTTGTTGACAAGAAAGCAAGGTGCAAGCACAGAGGCCCACAGGCCTTTTTTTTTACACCGCATTAAAAAGGCCTTGTGCCACATCCTGTCTAGAGGGGTGGTAAAGTAAATACACTTGCTTCGGAAATTAGTTGGAAATTCGTCTCCAGCTGAGCTGGTTGAACTTTCTGCCTTTGGACAGAGAGGAACACAGACTAGGCTTTGCCGAAGGGCAGAGTCTCGTCTGGGGTGGTAGACAGTTACCCGACCACGTGTATTCGGGGTCTACGGGAAATATTTGCCCGAGGCTAGGGGCTCGGATACCCCACGTTAAATTCGGCCTTGTGCTACATCTGACCGCGTGGGGCGGTTGGCAAATATCCTTGCACCGGCAATTTGTTGGGATTTCGTCTCGAGTTGTGTTTCTGCCTTCAGGCAGAACGCTCTGCCGAAGGGCAGAGTCTCGTCTGGGGTGGTAGACAGTTACCCGACCACGTGTATTCGGGGTCTACGGGAGAATATCCCACGACCGAGTCTGACCGGTTTGTAAATATCATTGCCCGCGTTAAATTTGGCTCTCGATTTGTGCCACATCTAACCGCGTAGGGCGACTTGTCAGATATCCTTGCGTCGGCAATTTTTTACCCGGTTGGGATTTCGTCTCCAGCTAAGGTAAATTACTTAGTGGAAATTTCTGCCTTCAGGCCTTCGGAGAGAGAAACCCCAGACAGGCTATGCCGAAGGGCAGAGTCTGGTCTGTGGTGGTAGACAGTTACCCGACCATGTGTATTCGCGGTCTACGGGGATATTTGCCCAATCTTAGGGGCTCGGATATCCCACGTTAAATTCGGCCTTGTGCTACATCTGACCGCGTGGGGCGGTTGGCAAATATCATTGCGTCGGCAATTTGTTGAGATTCGTCTCGATTTGTGCTTGTCGAACGCTCTGCCGAAGCAGCAGAGTCTCGTCTGGGGTGGTAGACAGCCTACCCGAACCCGCGTATACGGAGTTTTGGGGAAAAAAAAAATTTTTTGGAAGCCTCTTTGCTCGGTTTAATCCCCGCATTAAAAACGGCCCCGTGCCACAACCTGACACGCAAGGTGATAAGGTTTTTTACCTTGCTTCGGCAATTAGTTGGAGATTTTGCGTCTTCATGCATTTTGTCTTCTTGCAGTTGATGTTTAACCCTTTCCTCGTTCTTTAAGAAGGTATTTCTTTAATATTAGGAATCGACCGTAGTCGGGAGTATCGAGTCAATGCGAACGATCGTTTTCTTAGCTGCATCACATGACAGTGGATAATGACGTTGGTTAGATCCAGTGACAGTACTCAAAGAGTGTGAGTTCAAAACCCGGTTAAAGCAGTGGAGAACTTGGAGAGGGGAATTAACAGGAGATAACTGACAACTGACATCCATTAAACATGGCACGTGGAACTAGAACAGTCTACCCCAGTGAGCGAAATAAAGGGTTCAGTTCGACATTCCAACCACCTGAAGAAGGCCTTAGCAAACAACGGACAAAATGTTGTAATTAATATGGCGACAAAGATAAGGATAAGTCCAAATAATGTAAAGATAAGGATAATGTAAATAGTCTACATAATACCTCATCTCAGAAATATAGACAGATACAGAATGTGTTCTGTTCGATTCTGCACGTATTGAATTTTACAAGCCAGTCTTGGTCATTAGGGCTGGGTCATTCTTTTGGATGTACACCTATAAACTGATGTATCCTCCGCATAGATGTTCGCTAAAGATCAGATTTCAAACAAATAGAAATCTGCTGTTTGTAAAATCTGCAATAGATTGAACCCATTTTGTAGATTGCAATAATTTTTACTTGTCGAGTTCTAACAATTATGACTCAGCCATATTGAATAACTCAAGCTTTTACAGCGATACAAGTTGACTGTACTTTGAAGAAGACAAAACGACGGAAATGCCATTTGATATATAGTTGTGTTATTTGGCCAAACTAGCATTACCTATCTATCTATCTATCTATCTATCTATCTATCTATCTATCTATCTGTGTGTATGCATACATGATTACGTAGATAATATTGATATGCGCATATGCGTTCTTGTGCGAAGTTAGATATTATTAACACAGTTTTTGTCGTCTGCACCAGAAATCTTTCTGCGTTACGACTGCATATGAAGCCAACCATTGTTGAATAACCTCTTGTAGTTTCCGTCATGAAAAAAAAAACAAAAAAAACAATAAGATCAGAAAAAGATACTTATCTTATATGAGATAAGAATTACCTACTTTTTGTCAACATTTAGAAAACAATTATATTTATACACACGCACATATGCCACACACACGCACACACACACACACACACACACACATATATATATATATATATATATATATATATATATATATATATATATATACACGAATGGTTCCTGACAGGGTCTCTGCACAATCAAGAAGCATTTTTCCAACTTAATATGATGTTCGGATTTTAAGAAAGTGAATCTGGCTTAGAACTTTTCAGCATGTCATGTGATTATATATATCTCGTATATATATATATATATATATATATATATATATATATATATATATATATATATATATATATATATATATATATATATATATACATATATATATATATATATATATATATATATATATATATATATATATATATATATATATATATATATATATATATATATATATATATATATATATATATATATATATATATATATATATATATATATATATATATATATATATATATATATATATATATATATATATATATATATATATATATATATATATATGTATATATGTGTGTGTGTGTGTGTTTGTGTGTGTGTGTGTGTGTGTTTCAGTGAAGACAATTTTGAAATTTTTTATTCGCAAACTGTCTAGAAATTCTGTTCGTTTTCATTGTCTTTTCTACTTGGATCTTTTTCTTACTATTTCCTCCTCGGACTGAATACTTCCGTTTTTCATGCGTTTTGTCTTTTCTTTTTTTTATTCCTTTTTTTCTTTTTTCCTTTTCTACTTTCATTCCTTTTTTCGCGTCTATTTCGTCCAAAGATACAATCTTATATTATCCTATTCTCTCTTGACCATTTATTTATTCTTTTCGTTGTTACTCTCTTTTAGTTCAGCCATTGTTTTTCTTCGTCCTTTTGCCTCTTCCTTTCTTTTGCTTGCTCTCTTTTTTTCTCATTTTTATTCCATTTCTCATTCTTTCCTTTCTGTCTTATTGGCGTGTAAGATTAAATCTCCATATTCAACACTTTTCTTCACCTCTTGTTTCTTCTCTAACCCTAACCCTTCTACTTCTTTATTCCTTCTTTCTATTATCACTCTCTATTCTTTTCCCCCTTTTATTTCTTTCTTTATTTCTTTCTTTCTTTCTTTCTTTCTTTCTTTCTTTATCATTCTTTTCTTCTCTTTTATGTTGAAGAGTAAATCCTCTAAATTTTGTAGTTGGTTGATTTTGGCATCCCCGATATGCAATGTGCATGTTGGGTTGTCCCTTTTGCTAACAACCATGTATTGTGTCTTAATGCTTAGTCCTTTATTCTAGCTGTTCCTTCATTGTCATCTGTAATGGATATGTAGTTTCCTTTGTCATCTATCAACATTGTGTCATCTTCATATCTTATACCGTCAAGACTGCCACTGCCAATAATGAATCTTGGTAGAATTTCTATTTTTCTCAAAATGACCTCGCTGAATTAATCCAATTATAAGACACATCCTTGTGTTGCATCCTTTTCCAAGTGTCCATTTTGTTTTCATTTTTCGAAAACTTCGTCGTTGCTCACATCCATGGTATTCTTAGCATCCTTCTGTAGAACCACATTTCTGTTGATTGGAGTCTCTTCTTCATCTGTGAGGTGATCGTCCAGTATTCACTGTCATCTTGGAGGGCTGATTTTACACCACAGTTCAGTTGTCTTTTCTTTGTTTCTAACTAAATTTATTTGTTTTAATAAATAATGGCTGACAGTGCTTCATTTAAATTTTAAAAAAAAAAAAAAAAAAAGGCAAAATAAAGATAACATTACGAAAGTGTTGCGACCGGTTTGGTATAAAAAAAAGACGCACAACTCGTTTGATTATCTGTCTAAGAATCTGTCCTGAAAATTAAGCAGCATTGATTTCCAAGAGACGCCTTTATTCTTTTTAATTTGTCTCGAGCGCCATTAATTCTCCTTACGCCTGTTCAAGATATAAAATAAAAAGAAGCAATAGTCACAAACGGAATTTGAAAACGAGGCCATATCAAACGCTTCCCAAAAATGCTACAACGAAAGAAAGGAGCCACGATATCCATTCATATTTAATTAGTGTTATATGGTATAAAATGGCAGACATTGTGGTAGTTCTCGTTCTCTCTCGTTCTCTCGCTCTCTCTCGGACAGAGAATGTTTAGGCCTGACTGAAATCAGTCACACACGAAAGATGCATTGCGAATATCTCATCAACGTTTAGAAAATAACAAAAATAATCTGAAGTAGTTTAATTCGATTACCTGGTATGAATACGGTGGTACAATCGTGAACAAAAGAAAAATAACAACTTATAACATTAGCTTGATTAATTAGGCTACGTATGCGATTTTTTGTTGCCTTCGCTCATTTTAATTTAGATACCTGCACAATATTTGCGGGTACTTTGTACTTATAAAACCATACATGGATACCAAGAAGCACTCATACGATATACAGATAATAATTCATTAAAACAAGGTTCTATATAATTATGTAGAGATGACAGGACGAAGTGGAATAGTTTATAAACGACGCGTTTCGCTAAAGCTCTGTTGGCTACTTCAGGTTCGAAATGAAAGAAAAACCATGTGTAAGAAAAAATCGCATTAGGGCTTTGAGGATAAGAAGCAATTAATTAAACTGCCTTATCAGATCCGACGGCAAGAAAACAGAAAGTATTTATTTGTTTGTTATATATATATATATATATATATATATATATATATATATATATAGATAGATAGATAGATATATGTATGTGTATGTGTGTTGTATTTTAAATCAGCCAAATGAAGCTTATATATCTATCTCTATCATCTATCTATTCATCTATCTATCTATATATATATATATATATATATATATATATATATATATATAATAGCACTGTTTCATTCTTTTTTCGCTATAGCTTCTGCTAATTTGCGCTATTTATCACTGATAATTTGGGGTGCCTTTTCATTTTTTTTTTACATACATACATACACACGCATATATATATATATATATATATATATATATATATATATATATATATATAGTGAGAAAACGATATAAATAAAATAAGCTAAAACATGCTCTATTATCCTAATGATTGCCACAAAGAATACAAAGGAGAAACTTCAATAAATTTGAATGAAAGATTATATGAACCCAAAAGGGATCTTATACCAAACAACCCATTAAACGCAATAGTTGCTGAGTGTAACGAGACTGACCACAAATTTGATATAAATATGCTGATCTAATTAAAAGAGAAAACAATTCACTAAGATGAAAATGTCTTGAAAGTGCTTTGTCAACCACTTTATTGTTTGTCATTTTGCTATAAAATGTACTGATTTTGCTTTAAAAATATGCTGTTAATTTTATTTTAAATTTGTATTGTTGGTATTTTTAAATATAAAAAAAAGTATTGTTGGTATTTTCACCATAAAATATATACTTATATAGAGGTTTGTTTTTGTTTGGGGCTTCACTATTTGCCCATAGTTGGAACCCTAACAGGTGCTACTACTCCGGCTCAGTATGGGTCTTTGAGCAACAGCAATTAAGAGGTGGTTCTACGCTATTCAAATACCCCCACTCTTCCGACCAGAGGCCTTGCTGCCGGGTGTAGTTTATTGTCATACCATTGACTACCTCTGCTTTGTAAGAAACAGCAAGCGAAAGAAATAAGACTGGAGAAATAATTTGAGAAATTCAGTTTGTATAGGAAAACTGAACAAATTTTTCAACAATTTCACCCCTGCAGAAAAAGGTGACAAAGCCAATGAGATGCAAGGGTTAGTGAAAGTGAAGAGAACTAAGAAGAAAGAATAAAAAAAAAAAACATTATTCGAAAAGAAAGTTGACGTTTCATTTAATTTTTGAAGATCGTTGTTGACAAGAAAGCAAGGTGCACAGAGGCCCATAGGCCCTTTTTTTTACACCGCATTAAAAAGGCCTTGTGCCACATCCTGTCTCGAGGGGTGGTAAAGTAAATACACTTGCTTCGGAAATTAGTTGAAATTAGCTGGTTGAAATTTTCTGCCTTTGGACAGCTGAGCTGGTTGAACAGAGTCTCGTCTTGGACAGACAGTTACCCGACCACGTGTGACAGGGTCTGGGGCTTTGCTGAGGCTAGGGGCTCGGATACCCCACGTTAAATTCGGCCTTGTCTCTGACCGGTGGTAGACAGGCAATTGTTGACCACGTTGTATTTGGGGTCTACCGGAGAATTTTTGACCACGTGTGTTCGTCTCGGTTGCCGTCAAGGTCTGCCGAAGGCAGGCCCGACCACGTGTATTCGGGGTCCTATACCCCGCGTTAAATTTGGCCTTGTGCCACATCTAACCGCGTAGGGCGACTTGCAGATATCCTTGCGTCGGCAATTAGTTGGGATTTCGTCTCCAGCTAAGCTAGTGGAAATTTCTGCCTTCAGGCAGAGAGGAACCCAGACAAGGCTATGCCGAAGGGCAGAGTCTGGTCTGTGGTGGTAGACAGTTACCCGACCATGTGTATTAGCGGTCTACGGGAAATATTTGCCCGAGCTTAGGGGCTCGGATATCCCACGTTAAATTCGGCCTTGTGCTACATCTGACCGCGTGGGGCGGTTGGCAAATATCATTGCACCGGCAATTTGTTGGAGATTCGTCTCGATTTGTGCTTGTCGAACGCTCTGCCGAAGGGCAGAGTCTCGTCTGGGGTGGTAGACAGCTACCCGAACCCGCGTATACGGAGTTTAGGGGAAATTTTTTACCCGAGCCTACGTGCTCGGTTTAATCCCGCATTAAAAACGGCCTTGTGCCACAACCTGACACGCAGGGTGATAAGGTAAATTACCTTGCTTCGGCAATTAGTTGGAGATTCGTCTCCAGCTGAACTGGTAGAACTCTCTGCCTTCGAGCGAAGAGGAAAACAGACGAGGCTTTGCTGAAGGACAGAGTCTCGTCTAGAGTGATAGACAGTTACCCGACCACGTGTATTCGGGGTCTACGGGGAATTTTTGACCGAATCTAGGGGCTCGGATACCTCACGTTAAATTTGTCCTTGTGCCACATCTAACCGCGTGGGGCGATTTGCAGATATCCTTGCGTCGGCAATTAGTTGGGGATTCGTCTCCAGCTAAGCTAGTGGAAATTTCTGCCTTCAGGCAGAGAGGAACCCAGACAAGGCTATGCCGAAGGGCAGAGTCACCTGCCTGACCCCGTTTTTTACGGGGTCTACAAGGAATGTTGTCCGAGAAAAAAAAATTGCTTTTGGAAGGCATCTTTGGTTATCCCTGTGCTTCATCGGATTTCATTGCCACCCGTTCCATCGTCTGTTAAAATATTTCCAAGATATTTAAATTTTTGTACTTGTTTGATTTTGGTATCTCTAATTTGTAATTTGCATTTTGCACTTAGCACTTTACTAATAACCATGCATTTTGTCTTCTTGCAGTTGATGTTTAACCCTTTCCTCGTTCTTTAAGAAGGTATTTCTTTTAATAATAGGAATCGACCGTAGTCGGGAGTATCGAGTCAATGCGAACGATCGTTTTCTTAGCTGCATCACATGACAGTGGATAATGACGTTGGTTAGATCCAGTGACAGTACTCAAAGAGTGTGAGTTCAAAACCCGGTTAAAGCAGTGGAGAACTTGGAGAGGGGAATTAACAGGAGATAACTGACAACTGACATCCATTAAACATGGCACGTGGAACTAGAACAGTCTACCCCAGTGAGCGAAATAAAGGGTTCAGTTCGACATTCCAACCACCTGAAGAAGGCCTTAGCAAACAACGGACAAAATGTTGTAATTAATATGGCGACAAAGATAAGGATAAGTCCAAATAATGTAAAGATAAGGATAATGTAAATAGTCTACATAATACCTCATCTCAGAAATATAGACAGATACAGAATGTGTTCTGTTCGATTCTGCACGTATTGAATTTTACAAGCCAGTCTTGGTCATTAGGGCTGGGTCATTCTTTTGGATGTACACCTATAAACTGATGTATCCTCCGCATAGATGTTCACTAAAGATCAGATTTCAAACAAATAGAAATCTGCTGTTTGTAAAATCTGCAATAGATTGAACCCATTTTGTAGATTGCAATAATTTTTTACTTGTCGAGTTCTAAATCAATTATGACTCAGCCATATTGAATAACTCAAGCTTTTACAGCGATACAAGTTGACTGTACTTTGAAGAAGACAAAACGACGGAAATGCCATTTGATATATAGTTGTGTTATTTGGCCAAACTAGCATTACCTATCTATCTATCTATCTATCTATCTATCTATCTATCTATCTATCTATCTATCTATCTATCTATCTGTGTGTATGCATACATGATTACGTAGATAATATTGATATGCGCATATGTTTCTTGTGCGAAGTTAGATATTATTAACACAGTTTTTGTCGTCTGCACCAGAAATCTTTCTGCGTTACGACTGCATATGAAGCCAACCATTGTTGAATAACCTCTTGTAGTTTCCGTCATGAAAAAAAACAAAAAAACAATAAGATCAGAAAAAGATACTTATCTTATATGAGATAAGAATTACCTACTTTTTTGTCAACATTTAGAAAACAATTATATTTATACACACACGCACATACAGACACACACACACACACACACACACACATATATATATATATATATATATATATATATATATATATATATGGTTCTGACAGGTCTCTGCACAATCAAGAAGCATTTTTCCAACTTAATATGATGTTCGGATTTTAAGAAAGTGAATCTGGCTTAGAACTTTTCAGCATGTCATGTGATATATATATATATATATATATATATATATATGTGGGTATATATATATATATATATATATATATATATATATATATATATATATAACCGCATATATATATATATATATATATATATATATATATATATATATATATATATATATATATATATATATATATATATATATATATATATATATATATATATATATATATATATATATATATATATATATATATATATATATATATATATATATATATATATATATATATATATATATATATATATATATATATATATATATATATATATATATATATATATATATGTATGTGTGTGTGTGTTTGTGTGTGTGTGTGTGTGTTTGTGTGAAGACATATTTTTGCAAATAATGAATTTTATTCGCAACTGTCTAGAAATTCTGTTCGTTTTCATTGTCTTTTCTACTTGGATCTTTTTCTTACTATTTCCTCCTCGGACTGAATACTTCCGTTTTTCATGCGTTTTGTCTTTTCTTTTTTTTATTCCTTTTTTTTCTTTTTTTTTTTTCTTTTTCATTCCTTTTTTCGCGTCTATTTCGTCCAAAGATACAATCTTATATTATCCTATTCTCTCTTGACCATTTATTTATTCTTTTTCGTTGTTACTCTCTTTAGTTCAGCCATTGTTTTTTTTCGTCCTTTTGCCTCTTCCTTTCTTTTTGCTTGCTCTCTTTTTTTCTCATTTTATTCCATTTCTCATTCTTTCCTTTCTGTCTTATTGGCGTGTAAGATTAAATCTCCATATTCAACACTTTTCTTCACCTCTTGTTTCTTCTCTAACCCTAACCCTTCTACTTCTTTATTCCTTCTTTCTATTATCACTCTCTATTCTTTTCCCCCTTTTATTTCTTTCTTTATTTCTTTCTTTCTTTCTTTCTTTCTTTCTTTCTTTATCATTCTTTTCTTCTCTTTTATGTTGAAGAGTAAATCCTCCTCCCCATTCTTTCTCTTCTTCCCGTTATCGTTGGAAGTAAGCTTTCTTTCTTTCTTTCTTTCTTTCTTTCTTTCTTTCTTTATCATTCTTTTCTTCTCTTTTATGTTGAAGCGTAAATCCTCCTCCCATTCTTTCTCTTCTTCCGTTATCGTTGGAAGTAAGCTTTCTTTCTTTCTTTCTTTCTTTCTTTCTTTCTTTCTTTTCTTTCTTTCTTTCTTTATCATTCTTTTCTCTTTTATGTTGAAGCGTAAATCCTCCTTTCTTCTTCTTCCTGTTATCGTTGGAAGTAAGCTTTCTTTCTTTCTTTCTTTCTTTCTTTCTTTCTTTCTTTCTTTCTTTATCATTCTTTTTTCTCTTTTTGTTGAAGCGTAAATCCTCCTCCCATTCTTTCTTTTCTTCCCGTTATCGTTGGAAGTAAGCTTTCTTTCTTTCTTTCTTTCTTTCTTTCTTTCTTTCTTTCTTTCTTTATCATTCTTTTCTTCTCTTTTATGTTGAAGCGTAAATCCTCCTCCCCATTCTTTCTCTTCTTCCCGTTATCGTTGGAAGTAAGCTTTCTTTCTTTCTTTCTTTCTTTTTTCTTTATCATTCTTTTCTTCTCTTTTATGTTGAAGCGTAAATCCTCCTCCCCATTCTTTCTCTTCTTCCCGTTATCGTTGGAAGTAAGCTTTCTTTCTTTCTTTCTTTCTTTCTTTCTTTCTTTCTTTCTTTCTTTATCATTCTTTTCTTCTCTTTATTTCTTCCTCCTCCCATTCTTTTCTTCTTTTATCGTTGGAAGTAAGCTTTTCTTTCTTTCTTTCTTTCCCCTTTCTTTTTTCTTTCTTTATCATTCTTTTCTTCTCTTTTTTGTTGGAAGTAAATCCTCCTCCCCATTCTTTCTTTCTTCCCGTTATCGTTGGAAGTAAGCTTTCTTTTCTTTTTCTTTCTTTCTTTCTTTCTTTCTTTCTTTCTTTCTTTCTTTCTTTCCCCTTTAGAATGAAGAGCACAACTTCCTTGTCTTCCTCTTTTTACTATTATTATTTTTGTATTTTCCTTCTCTTTACTCATTTTCTTTCTTCTTCCTTCTCTATAGATGTACTTTACCTCCATTATATCACTTCGCTTCTTCTTATCTTTCCTCTCTCCATTCTTCCATATTTCCTCCTCCTTTTTTTTTCTTCTTCCATCTTTCCTTTTATTCTTCTCTACTTTCTCTTCCATTTCTCCTTCCAAGTTTTTTTTTACTGTTCATGGTCATTCTTTCATTTCTTTTTGTTGATTGCCATATCTGTTTCTTCTTCTTCTTCTTCTTCTTCTTCTTCTTCTTCTTCTCCTCATCATCCTTATTTTTTCTTCTTCTTCTTTTCCTCTTCTTCCTTCTTCTCACCCTCCTCTTCTTCTTCTTCTGCTTCTTCGCCTCCGTCTCCTTATCCCCTCCTTCTTATCCTCCTCCTCCTTATTTTTTATTCTCCTCTTGTTCCTCTTTTCATTCTTCTTCTCTTCTTCCTCCCCGTCTTCTTTTTCTTCTACTTCTTCTTATCCTCCTCCTCATCATCATACTTATTTTTATTTCCTCCTCCTCTCCCTTCTTCATTTCTTCTACTTCTTCTTCTTCGCCTCCGTCTTCTTATCCTCCTCCTCCTCCTCTTCTTCTTGTTTTTCTTTTTCTCCTCTTGTTCCTCTTTTCCCTCTGCTTCTGTTCTTCTTCTTCTTCGTCATCTTATCCTCCTCCTCTTTTTCTTCTTCTCCAACTCCTCTCCTCCATCTTCTTATCCTCCTTCTCTTTTTCTTCTTTTTTCTTCTTTCCCACCTCTTTCTTCTTCTTCTTCTTCTTCTTCTTCTCTTGTTCCTCTTTTCCCTCTGTTTCTGTTCTTTTTTTCTTTTTCTTCTTCTCCGTCATCTTATCCTCCTCCTCTTTTTCTTCTCCAACTCCTCTCCTCCTTCTTCTTCTTATACTCCTTCTTTTCTTCTTCTTCCTCTTCTTTCCCTCTCCTTTTTTCTTCTTCTTATCCTCCTCTTTCTTTTTTCATCTTTCTTCTTCTTCTTCTTCTTCTTCTTGTGATTCTTTCTTTTTTCCCAACCTGGTATTAAAGATAAGGAATATTTCTTCTTGAAGAAAAGAACATGAAAAGAAATGCCAACGCAAAGAAGATATCGTTACATTCATGTGATAATAATTATCGGACCGAAAATAAAGACGCGAAAAACCGACAGAAAATTAGAAAAGAAGGCAAGCATTAAAATAATACAAAGAAAAAAAGATGAAAAAAAAAAAATCCAATCAAGACGACTTACAATGGAGTCAATAGGGTGTAATGAGATCTGTAATATGAAATACGTAAATGCGTCCATATTGATTTGTCTTATGTTCCATGACACTGAAGCAAACGCACTCTTGTTCACACACACACACACACACACACACACACACACATATATATATATATATATATATATATATATATATATATATATCATAGAAGAAATGTTTCATGTTAAAACATGAATTGTCGTTATATTTTGTCATTTTGAGATGAGTCATTTTCATTCCAAGAGTTGCTGAGACTATTAACCCTATTGATTTTGTTTTGCTCATTTGTTTTTTTTTGGGTGGGGTTATTTATTTATTTTTATTTTTTTTTTTTTTAATTTTTTTGTTGTTTTTTTGTCATTATCGTAACATCGTTTCGGTCGACCAATTGTAAAACCTTCTCAGGTGTACAATCTGTATGGAAGATAACTTCTATAATTTCGAGAAAAAGTCATTATCATTACAAATGCTGTTTCAAGTACCGAATATGTTTTTTTTGTTTGTGTGTGTAGCTCTTGTGCTTATCGCAACGTGTCGCCAACATTTACTCAAACTGTTACCAGATAAACCCATATTTTTCTAAACACAATTATAAACATTGTATGAATTTCTAATCTTAGAAATTGTATTATCTCACGAAGTGCTACAAGATAAAGTACTGAAAATGCCTTTTTCTCTATGTGTGATTGTAATAATTTAAGATCAAACTGAAGAGTATTTTCTTGACGTAGCGTTTGATGAGTATGAGGCTAATTAATATTGACAGTAGGGAAGATAAAGTAACCGAGGTTATATTTCTGCGGACAAGTTAAAAGCGAGAAAGAGTGTGCGTGTGTGTGTGTGTGTGCGATAGAGAGAGAGAGAGAGAGAGAGAGGGAGAGAGACGGAGATCCAAGAGAAAGAAAGATTTATCCACCTATGAATAAGTGAAATCAACTCATCTGAAAAGCGACCTTTTAGTGATCGCAAACATACACATTCGAAAAGACTGACCAGCCTTTCTCTCCATATATACAACGCTTTTCGTTCCTGATGAACTGATATTTTTTTTTTTTTTCTCAATAAGAATTTTTTTTTTACGTTGTGTTCGTTATGGTTTTCGACAGAAACCTTTCTTTTATTATCAGGGAATGTCCGTAACTTGTTTGGAAAGATAATGAAACAGTTATCCATGGATTCAGACTGGCTGCTATCCAAGGTGGTTAGGGGAAGTGACACATTCATGTCTTGACCCAAACCAGGAGAGTGTAAGCGAGCGCAACGGATTAGGGTGGGATTTGATCTCGGCTTGCCGATTCTATGCTACGCAACGTTAACAGTTGCCCTACACTTAACTTTTAGATTTACATTTTCCTTGTAATCATTTCACACCAAGCAAGGCAATAATGCCACAAAGATGCAAGAGGATATTAGAAGTTTAAAAAAAAAACGTTAGGAGAAATTACAATACAAGTACAAGAACAAGAAAGACGGAAAAGGACGATTGACATTGCATTTATTAACATCTTTTCCAAAATGTTTGCACTTTGTCCATGATAAGTATTGCCTGACTTTATAGTGAAGATTTTATATTCATTTGGCCTATTATTAGGTTGGTGCAAAAATAGTGACGTAATAATGTCGTTTACTGACGTTAAAAAATACGTCAAAAAACGACATTATTACGTCATTATTTTTGCACCAACCTAATATTATCATAATTATTATTAGAGACAAAAGGACGGCAACAATGTGACAATGGGATAAATGCATATAAAGCCCAATGTACTTATCATAACACCCAGTTTGTGAGGAGTATATCAGGTACATGCATCACAGCCAAATGTGAACGATATGTATCTGTTTATACATCTGAGATGAGGTATTATGTACACTATTTACATTATTCGGACTATCGTCCTCATCTTTGTCGCCATATTTATCACAACGTTTCGGCCGTTGTACGCCCCGGCCTCCTTCAGGTGGTTGGAATGTCGAACTGACCCCTTTATTTCATTATTTATTTATAACAGCAAAAAATGCAATATGAGCTCTGGTAAAAATGGTTGCAGAAGACATTGAGTTTTATAAGTCCCAGGAATTCATACACAGATGTCCTTAAAGACACATGACACAGTGGATAAAGGCGTTGGTTAGATCCAAGTGACAGGACCCAAAGCATTGTGAGTTCAATACCTGGTTAAGTCAGTGGAAAACTTGGAGAGGGGAATTAACAGGAGATAACTGATAACTGAAATCCATTAGACTTGGCTACCCCAGTGAGAGAAATAAAGGGTTCAGTTCGCCATTCCATGCAACTTAAGAAGGCCGAAGCGTACAACGGCCGAAACGTTGTTATAAATATGGCAATAAAGTTGAGGACGATAGTCCGAATAATGTAAATAGTGTGAATTATATGGTAACATATTTTAATAAAAACGACAGATAAGGTTTACTATGTCGTTCCAGAATTTTTTTCTTGTCAGAACATATGTTGCACATTCCTAAATCTGAAATTCTTCTCCGTGCATTGAATATTACTGCCACATCTTGTCCAGTGCTCTCGAGTTTCTTCATAACATTAAAAGAAATCTCAAAAATATGGCACATGGAAACGTCAACAATCCCTGTTGTAGTTGGAGCCCTCGGATTGGTTGGAAAAGGTTCAAGTAGACTAATTGAAGGGATACCTGGAAGTCCATGCCTTAAAGAAATACAAAAATTGTTCTCACCAATACAGTCCACACCTTACAATGAGCTTTATCTATATGTGTTGTGGTAGGATCCACCTAATTTGCATAGTGGAGTACCGACCATATAAATATGGTTGGTACCGGGAAGAGAGGGAGGAATCAAGAGATTCAATCCAGAGACTCTGCCCGACTGCGACTAAGTCAACCCATTCTCCAGGAACGGTCTTCCCAAGAATATACAAAAGTCTATATGTAAATATTGTGTACACTTTTTTGTTTCAATACATTTTGTTCTAAGTACATTTTGTGTTGCATTATTATTCCATGGATTAGTCAAGTTTCAACAATATGTTTGTGGTTTTTTTTTTAATTGGTCAATGGAAAATGTCATGATGCCATTTCTAACCTTGGGTTTCTGAACGGGATCCGAAAAAAAATGTGTACACACCAGAAATCAAAGGAAATAATAATAATAATAATAATAATAATAATAATAATAATATCGTGATTATTGACCACAAGAACAGAATGTGCTTTCTTATTGAAATGGCAATCCATGTAGATTGGAATGTATCTTTGAAAATTTTCAAAAAATAACAAAATATATGGATCTTTAAATGGAAATATGAAAAATATGGCTCATGAGGGCATCAATAATTCCAGCTGTAATTCGAGCTCTTGGATTGCTTGGAAAAGATTCCGATAGACGCATTGAAAGGATTCCTGATAGTCCGTACATTAAAGGAATACAAAAAAATGGTACTCACAACTACAACTCACACATTACGAAGAACTTTATATACGTAAAATGTGTAAGATCTTAGTTTTTTGTTTTTTTACAAAAAACGATCAGTGGAAAAGGTCATGAAGCCATTTCTGATCTTAAGTCTCTGGTTGGAACCCGGAAGGAAATGTGTATGCAACAGAAATCCAACGAAGAAATTTAAAAAATGTGGCACATTTGAACATCAACAATTCTTGTTGTAATTGGAGCCGTTGGATTGGTTGGAGAAGATTCCATTAGACTAATTGAAGGGATTCCTGGAAGCCCATGCCTCAAAGAAATTTCAAAAAGTTGTTCTCACAAGTAAAGCCCATACTTTACGAAGGGCCTTATCTATGTAAAATATGTTTGTGGTTTTTTTTTTAATTGGTCAGTGGAAAATGTCATGATGCCATTTCTAACCTTAGGTCTCTGGGCGGGACCCAGAAAGAAATGTGTACACGCCAGAAATCAAAGGAAATAAAAACAATAATAATGTTATATACGAATAAAGTGTCTCTACTGGGGTTTGAACATAGATCGCCAGTGAGCAAACATGATCTATCCCATTTTGAATAAGTGATTGCAAAGGAAATATATATATATATATATATATATATATATATATATATATATATATATATATATGGAAATTAGCGTGGCATGTAATTCATCACTCTTTTCTAATCTATCCTCTATTACTCTACAGATCACCATTTCTATTCTATCCTCTATTACTCTACGGATCACACTTTCTATTCTATCCTCTATTACTCTACGGATCACTATGTCTAGTCTATCCTCTATTACTCTAGGGATCACAACTTCTATTCTATCCTCTATTACTCTACGGGTCACTCTTTCTTTTCTATCCTCTATTACTATACGGATCACCATTTCTATTCTGTCCTCTATTACTATACGGATCACTGTTTCTGTTCTATCCTCTATTACTCTACAGATCACCATTTCTATTCTATCCCCTATTACTCTACGGATCACACTTTCTATTCTATCCTCTATTACTCTACGGATCACTATGTCTAGTCTATCCTCTATTACTCTACAGATCACCATTTCTATTCTATCCCCTATTACTCTACGGATCACTCGTTCTATTCTATCCTCTATTACTATATGGATCACTCTTTCTACATTATCCTCTATTCTCTATAATATTCAATATACTATTTTTCTATACTCATCAGAACACTGATTACCATTCGGTGGTTACTTTTCGAATGAGTATTATCGAGCAAGAACTATTGGTGCGAGTGTCATTCGAAGGCGTCTAACACCAGTATTGTTCAACGGCGTTACTATAGTTGTACCTGCGATTACAAAGTCGCTACTAAAACAAACATTACAAAAGTGACAACGAGTATTCGTTGACATCACAATAATAATAATAATAATAATAATAATAATAAGTGCACCATGATCATATTATATTCAGAAGAGAGCTCAGTATACCTGAAATCAGAAGAGTGAAAAACAAACCAAACTCTATCTTTGCTCGAAGAACAATAATAAAAACCAAGCTTGAGAATGGCTAAAGAATAAATTCGAAGAAAAATCTCCGTACAAAGAGTATGAGACAAGAGACTCCCTAGCTTATGGAAGCTCAGAATTACCAAAAAAGAAAATACACAAAAATATGCAAAATGCGTACCAGTGCTGGTCAAGATGTAGGCACTATAAGATCAAACGATGAAGATAAGCCATCAGCTGTAAGATGATGTTACTATTCTCTGGATTGCCATATTCTCTGGGACATGCCATTGCAAACTGATAAAGAAATTAATGTCAATAGAGCTGATGTAATAGAAATAAGAACAAGAAGGAAGGACATTGTCTGCTCATCGAAATGCCTGAAAGACACACCTGCCTGAAATTCTGCAGAAAAATCTCTCCAAATATAATGACCTAGAAATAGAAACTAAGAGAATGTAGATTTATGCCGTGACCACAATAAAATATTTTTATCTTTGATTGCATGGTGCCTCATCTGTTTGCATCTTCGACAACAGCAACAACAACAACAAGAGCAACAATAGAAAGAAGAAAATCATATAATAATTATCAATTTGTATTTATTTATATATTTCCTGCGCCGTCTGTAGAGGGAAGGAAGGTAAATCAATTTAATTTAGAAAATTTATAATTCATTAATTCCTTTAGTTGTTTTAATAATCTCTTCAAATAAAATATTCATCAGCATTCAGAAAAAAAATTAGTCCCCGAACAAATTGAACCGTTTAATTAATCAGTTCCTTTACTCCTATGTTTACTTAGGTTACAGACTTATTTGTTCTGTAGAACAATCACGCGGTCAAGATAAACACTCAGTTGTGGAGCAAGCTGAGTGAATAATAACTCAACCTTGAGAAAGAGAGCTATTTAAGGTGCCATGGAGCATCTCATTGTGCTAAAGTGGGATAGTCCATTGCTTGGGCTGTGATTGGCTACTGGTACCTGAGTGGAGGTATTTCTGTATAAATACCAGCTTGATTCATCAGTTAGTTTGCAGGGTTTGTATTGAGTTACAACCTGCTTTATTTTTGTCTGCCAGCTGGACGCTAGCTGGGACCCTTACGTCGGTAAGTGCTGTTTATTGTATTGTTATTCTACAGTTCAAGACTTTCATGTGAGGCACTTAGATGCATTTGTCTATTTCCATATTACTGTTATATTAAACAGCTTTAACATTAAAAGATATTGAAAAAAGTGATTTATATAATACCACGGGTAATCAATGAATCATAGACAACTCCTATGTTTCTTAGATTACAGTATTATTTGTTCAAGACTTTCATGTGATGTACTTAGATGCATTTGTCTATTAAGTGATTGTCTTGTTTTAATTTGAAATAGGCACTGACGTCGCTTTGTTGTTTTGATAAATTTTTTCTTCCGAGAGATATTTCCATTTTGTTGTCATATTAAACATATTTAACATGAACAGATATTGAACAAAAAGTGATTTATATAATACAACTGAATCATAGACAAGTCCTATGTTTCTTAGATTACAGTTTTATTTGTTCAAGGCTTTCATGTGAGGCACTTAGATGCATTTAGCATGAAAAGATATTGAACAAAAGTGATTTATATAATACCACGAGTAATCAATGAATCATAGAAGCCAGTGAGCATCTAAAAAAATATAAAGTGGACGGATTGATTAAAAGGTTCATTGGCGTCTATTTTAGTTGCGAATTCCTTATTTCTACTTTATTGAATTTCATTACATTGTTTCCAGATTTTTGTTTCATTGCATCTCACTATTAAAACTTTCTAACAACTGAGTATTTGTCTAATATTTCTGAGATGAGGTATTATGTACACTATTTACATTATTCGGACTATTGTCCTCATCATTGTCGCCATATTTATGACAACGTTTCGGCCCTTCAGTATCTGTCTATATTTCTGAGATGAGGTATTATATACATTTACATTATTCGGACTATTGTCCTCATCTTTTTCGCCATATTTATTACAACGTTTCGGCCCTTCAGTATCTGTCTATATTTCTGAGATGAGGTATTATGTACATTATTTACATTATTCGGACTATTGTCCTCATCTTTGTCGACATATTTATCACGACGTTTCGGAGACATGACACAGTGGATAAAGGCGTTAGTGAGATCCAGTGACAGGACCCAAAAGAGTGTGAGTTCAATACCTGATGAAGAGTGGAATTAACAGGAGATAACTGATGAATGACATCCATTAGACATGTCACGTAGAACTAGAACATTTTACCCCAGATGGCGAAATAGAGGGTTCAGTTCGACATTCCAACCACCTAAAGAAGGCCTCAACGTACAACGGCCGAAACGTTGTCATAAATATGGCGACAAAGGTGAAGACAATATTCCAAATAACGTAAATAGTGTTTTTAACAACTGCCATCATTTTTGATGACACGAATACACGAATAATAATAATAATAATAATAGAATTGTTGAGGATTTAGTTCTTTAACCTAAAACATTATGAAAAATCTTACTCAGACGATGAAAGTTTGGCTAGAGCCCGGATATTAAGCTATTATTTTCCTTTCGTTAATTTGCAGACACATGCATTATTGTAGAACGCCGTACGGCATTGCTATACTGCCGTGGAAGATAAATATCATCATTTTATAAAAGAGGCCCAGGGGTCCTTTTTAGCGTCAAAAATCGACAGAACGGCGTCAACAGAAAAACAAGGAGACCCCAAATATAATTAAGTGGAAACTAAAACCATCCATTCAAAATTCTCGAATTATTTAGAGTCAAAATGCCCGCTACGAAAGAAAAACACCAGGTCATTTATGATTTTGGTTGATTGATTCGTTTTTTACGGCTTGTCAACCCTTTGCATGTCATTTAAAGGCAGAAAATATTTTTAGATTATAGACAAATGATTCCCAACGTGGGTCACATCCTCCACCGGTGGGGTATCGTAATATTTTGCTGGGGGCATGCGTTGGATGTGCACACTTCGTCTTACTATACCAACAGAATAAGGGAGGAAATTCGAGACTGAGTTATTAACAGTGAATTGTTTTCTAGCGAGCTTAAATTTTATTTTGTATCATTATTTCATGAGTAAAATGATCAAAGTATATTCGAGAATAAACTTTCATTCAAATATTTTATATTTCTGCCTTTCATTTCTCTATTATATGTTTTGAGAATATATATTTAACTGTCGTCCTGGGTAAGACGTTAAACTACATGCACGTCCTGGGTAAGACGATAAACTACGTCCAACAGCAAGGACTCTGATCAGTAGGCTTTGAGGAGCGTGGAACCACCTCTTAACTGCTGGTATTCCCAGGTCCACCCTTAGCCAGGGTGGTGGCACCTGTTGGGGCTCCAGCTATGGGGAAATAGTTAACTATTACCAGATATACTTTTTTGAAAAAAAAAATTATTACCAGCAATGCAATTTTGAAGGAAAAAAATTACCAGAAACAGATTTTTGACAAAACGAAATATTACCAGCAATAAAAAATGTTGTCTGCATTAAATGAACCATTGAGGTTGATATGCCATAAAACAAAATAAACCAAACCAAATATTTAACTGTCTTTTTCTTGTTTTAATTTTTCTCTTTCATGGACGCCATGGTTTTTGTAGTCTCGTTTAAAACCGAGTTAGTGGCCTTTTAAGCTTCCTTCACGTGAATTGCAGTAAAATTTTGAATATGCAAGAATTAAGTATTACAGAGGGACACCAGAATTTTAGAAATACCAAAGTGGGGCATGGCCCCAAATCGGTTGGGAACCACTGTTGTCGACATTTTTAGCTAATAATGATTTACTGATACGAGTTTTATTAATAAACCTGGGGGAGAAGATGTGAATTCATACGTTTCCCAAGTAAATATAACAAACCCAACTGGAATTGGAACTCGGCTCCCTTGCTTCTCATTCCGATTCGTTATCCATTTCACCATCTGCACATCCATTCTATATAGATAGATGTGAATTGATTGATTGATTTTTTTTCGAAGTTCGATTTGCAGGTTACTTTAAGCCAGGAAATATTTTTTAGATACGAAGTGGGGGGATAATAATGATTCTGTGATACAAGTCTTAATAATCAACTCATAGCAGAGGGAGAAGAGGGGAGTTCATGCCTTTCCTAAGGGTATTTCTGTGTAAGTGAATATGATATCGGCTCTTCGATCAACAATTCCGAGCCATTATTCATTGCAACAACGGCACATCCAAGCTTATAGCGCGTGGTATTCTCAAGCGGTCACCCATCTAGTTACTGGCCAGGCTCAACGTTGCTTAACTTAGTGATCATACAGGAACCGGCGTGATATGGGAGACCAGTTGCCATACAAGGCTATAGAACCTGGTATATCCAGCTATTTGCCCATAACTGGAAAGTGAAGATGAGGATTCATACCTTTTCCAAGGGTATTAGCACTTAAGTGAATGTAATGGATTCGACCGGAATTCGAACTCGCCTCTCTGATTTTCTGCTAGCCGCTATCCATTACTCCACCGTGCCTCCTCCTAGACAAGTTGCCATCGAAGGCTACAAAACTCGGTCTGTCCTGCTATTTACCCATAGCTGTAGGGAGAGAAGAAGGATTCATACCTTTCCCAAGTTTATTAGCACGTAAGTAAATGTAATGGATTCTACTGGAATTCGAACTCGGATCTCCGATCCCTCAATCCGAGCCGCTGTTCATTACTCCACCAGTCCTCCCATATGGCTCTGAATGTTGGACAATCTCATTACAGATGAGACTTGGGGCAACTGAACTGTGGTTTTACAGAAGGATGCTGAGAATACCATGAAATGGACATTTTGTTGCATCTTCCTCTTGTGGGGTTGGTCTTGATGCAACGGTCTTGATTCGACCATAATAAAGTTGCATTCTTCTTTCACGGCCGGCGATCGCTAGTTGTTTTATTTGTAGAAGAGAACTTCAACTCAGGGAATTTTAAACTTAACTATTTTATTAAACACGTCGAGGTGTACATTTCTAAACATCCAGTGGGGGTTCTCTCTCAACCCACTGGGGAGCAGATCTAGACACGACAATGAACACGTCTACATTTTTCGACGGTTAAACCCCAACTTATTGAAAAACCTTTCTATATCTCCATCATTCCGACGCTAGCTCGGCCAATCAAAATTGACTTCCTTTGTTTTGTAATGTATCTGACCTGAAAGGTCAAACTGAGGAAGTCAGAGCAAAATATCTTTCTGTAAGAAATAATAGTATGTTCTATCGAAAAAATACGCGAATCGAGGGAGTTCTCAGCGAATAATTTGTACATATGTTCTTCAGAAAAACACGCGAATATTAGGGGTCTCCGCGAATAACAAGTACATATGTTCTAAAAAAAATATATATATCCGCGAATGTCTGAAGCCGCGAATGGGCGGGGTCTCACTGTATAAGTATCTGAGATTTACCTTAACTCCCCACTGAGACAGGTTGTGATACAAGGCCGGTTTTTGACGGGGGGTCCCGAGTGCTTCCACTCGGGCCGCTGGTCTAAGCTGGTCAAAGATTGTCTAAGCTAGTCAAAGCTTGTCTAAGCTGGTCCTAGCTGGTCAGACCTTGTCTAAGATAGTTAGACCTTGTCTAAGCTAGTCATAGCGGGTCATATTACCACTACGGAACAGATGCTATGGAACGGTTGCCGGGGGATGGGTGGACGCAAGTAACGAGAGAAAGCCTCTGGCACGGAACAGATACTACAACCACAGCATCTACTCCGACGGAGAAAACCCCCTTCTCCTCCCTCTGATAATCCCTCAGGAAGTATCCAGGGTGGACGGGGAGCCACACGTATTTATGGTGTCCTTAAATTAAATGTACAACTTCCACAGTTTATTGTATGTATTAGATTTAAGGTCTATAAATACACTTCTTTGCATGTTTAAGAAGTATTATTACAGATTAAATTTTTATATAGTTTGATCTTTTTCTAATTTTGTTTGTCATTTCAGGTAGACGTTAAAAGTGCTTATTGCTGGGTATAAATGAAAATATTTTAAAAGAAAGCGCAAAGTGTGTCCTTGTTCATAGGGACCAAATCGGGCAATCATGCCCAGCGCCGTTGCAGGAAAAAGTATGAGAAAAAAACACCAATTACTAGTATCTGTTTCTGGCACAAGAATTTTCTGGAAACAGAAAGAGTCTTGCAAAAAATAAAAATAAAATAACAGAAACTAAACTCATCTAGATGTGATACGTGCAACTAATGAAGCCGGTACTGAGGGGTTCTGATGTGAGTAAATAAAACTTCATTTATTTACATGTGCAAAATTATTAGAATCCACATCACTAAAGCCAATCCTATGGCCGAGATACGTAGATGACACCATACTCTGGCCAAACCAGGAACATGTCCAGCTATTACTAGACCATGTGAACTCAATAAGATCATAGATAGAGTCTGCGATAAAGAAAGAAAACAACAAACTCGCCTTCCTGGATGTACTAATATCTTGAACAGAGCATGGGTTCAAGACATACGTATACCGCAAGCCAACACTCAACAGACACTTCTTTGCTTGCTTAAGAAATATTCTTGAAGATTTAACATTTATATAGTTCGATCTTTTTATGTAGATGGTAAAAGTGCTTATTGATTGCTGGGTTTAAATGAAAATGAAAATATTGTTAAAAAAAGCGCAATGTGTATCCTTGGGACCAAATCGGGCAATCACGCCATTGTAGCAAAAAGTATGAAAAAAAAACCCACTAATTATTAGTATCCGTGTCTGGCACAAGAATTTTCTGGAAACAGAAAATGTCTTGCAAAAAAAACGAAACAACAACCACCCCCACCACCCCAAAAAAACACAGAAACTAAAATCATGTAGATGTGCTACGTACAACTAATGAAGCCCATATAGAAGCGTTCTGATGTGGTTAAATAAAACTTCATCTATTTATGTAGGCTTTTCAATAAACCCTGTAGATTCACCTTCTTTTTTTTCAATTTCTATGAATTTTTAAAATTGTGCTGATAATTTATGGACAGCCTGTATAGACTTGACAGCTACCTTACGAGATACACTCTACATTTGAGGAAGGCAAAACAACACGATAGCCGAAACGCCGTGCTAAAACAACAAAGTTGAAAATAATCTTATCCATAAAGTATTGGATAAACTATATTTTAAAATCTGCAACAATTTTCTTTTACTTGAAACAAACTAGACCGTAAAATGTCATAATATCAAAAGAAACCAGGTTATTATATTCATATTTATTGACATTTTCTTTTCTGCATCATTTAACTTTTTTTTTTTAATTTAAATATTGAATATAAGCTTGATTTTTAACTGCTGGCATTATATTTTTCTTCTTTCTGTTTTTCTCACAGGCTTCATTTTGAAACTTCACTACTTGCAATCCATTGAACGATGCATATTAAATATAAGTATGGCTTTATTGTGCCATCCGCGAGAATGCATGTTGATTTTTTCTGTCTATTTATTTTTTTAACCGTGTTACAGTCTTTTTACTTTGGTTAGCGATGTGAAAAAAAGAAAACTATTCATTTTTTTAAAAATCCTTTTGGTAACACTGTATTCTCCATTTTGTTTTTGGCGCGCATGCTTAGAAACAATACGTGCTGATTGACAAGACAAACTGGTCTTTTCAATGCATCCTGATTGCAGAGAGAGAAAAAAAGTTTTAAAAAAGTCTTAAAAGATAAAAAAAAAATTCTTTTGAAGACGTAAATTTTCCGCCAAAGAATGAATAAAAATAAATGACGCGAAGTCAACCGTTTTACATTTAAAACAGAAATATCCCGAGAACATTTTATTTCGGTTTCTTTCTTTCTTTCTTTCTTTCTTTCTTTCATTCATGTATTTATTTATGTGCCGTTATTTCTACCCTTAGCTTTTTTTTGCATTTATTCTTCTTTTCTTTAACCTTAAATTTAAAAGACGTTTTCGTTTTCTTTCTTTCTTTCTTTCTTTCTTTCTTTCTTTCTTTCTTTCTTTCTCTTTCTCTTTTTTTCTTTCTTTCTTTCTTTCTTTCTTTCTTTCTTTCTCTTTCTCTTTCTTTCTTTCTTTCATGTTTTTATGTGCCGTTATTTCTACCCTTAGCTTTTTTTGCTTTTATTCTTCTTTTCTATAACCTTAAATTTAAAAGACGTTTTCATTGTCTGTCTGTCTGTCTGTCTGTCTGTCTGTCTTTCTTTCTTTCTTTCTTTCTTTCTTTCTTTCTTAAATTATCTCCCATTTACTTTTCCACATTCCTTGCCCTGCTTTTTAATTACTTTTATTTCTTTTTTCATTCTTTGTTTCTTACTTTTTTATTTTTTCTTTCTTCGATTTTTTAAATTATCTCCCACTGTCATTTACAAAAGTTTTCATTCTGCTTATTTTTTTTCCTTCTTTTGTCCCCTTTCTTTCTTTCTTTCTTTCTCTCTCTTTCTTTCTTTCTTTCTTTCTTTCTTTCTTTCTTTCTTTCTTTATTTATTTATTTCCTTCTTTCTTTCTTTCTTTCTTTCTTTCTTATGCCTTTATACTTTTCATTCTGCTTATCTTTCTTTCCTTCTTTTGTCCTCTTTCTTTCTTTCTTTCTTTCTTTCTTTCTTTCTTTCTTTCTCTTTCTTTCTTTCTTTCTTTCTTTCTTTCTTTCTTTCTTATGCCTTTATACTTTTCATTCTTTTTCCTGTTCCATTATTTCGTTTCGTCTTCATTCATTTTATATCTTTTTCCTTTTTCTTTATATTTTCCTCGTTTCTTTATCTTATCTTCTTTCATTTTCTTCCTTCTTTCCCTTTTTTTCTTTATTTTGCTGTATTTTCGTTTTCTTTCCATCTTTTGTCTTTCTATCCATCGTCATTTCTTTCCTCGCCCTCTTTCTTTCCTTTTCGTGCCGTCATTGTGTTTTTCTTTTCACATCTCTCCTCTCCTCACGATTCTCTTTCCACTGTCTCCTTTCTTTCTTTCTTTCTTTCTTTCTTTCTTTCTTCTGCATTCTTTCCTTCTTTCTTTTTCCAATCTGTCTAACAATTTATACACTTTGCATCACCTCTTCTCGTCCTTCACCTGCAGTGCACCACCTTCACCTCTGCATCTTCATCATTGTAAAGATTTCGAAGCTATTTGGCAATCAGGAATATTTCACCTGTCACGAACGGCATCCGGAACTCATCAAAGTGCGATCGCTGTTTCAGGAATTACGATTCCAACTCCATTCCGTATCAGGAAAACAACACCAAATTGCAAACATCAGAAGCAGAATCCATCCCTCCACTAAATCGAAACTATTCTCTCCAGACATTTTTTTTCATAAGCCACAGTTTTCGTTATCCCCAATATACAATTATTTGTCGAGTTGTCTTTTTATCGCTCAGTAACTTTCATTCTATAACATTGCTTCTCGCTATCAATTTTTGCCCCCACTTTTACTCTTTTATTAAATCAGTTTGTCTGTCTATATTTCTGAGATGAAGTATTATGTACATTATTTACATTATTCGGACTATTGTCCTCATTTTTGTCGCCATATTTATTACAAAGTTTCGGCCATTCAGTATCTGTCTATATTTCTGAGATGAGGTATTATGTACATTATTTACATTATTCGGACTATTGTCCTCATTTTTGTTGCCATATTTATTACAACGTTTCGGCACTTCAGTATCTATCTATATTTCTGAGATGAGGTATTATGTACATTATTTACATTAATCGGACTATTGTCCGCATCTTTGTCGCCATATTTATTACAACGTTTCGGCCATTCAGTATCTGTCTATATTTCTGGGATGAGGTATTATGTACATTATTTACATTAATCGGGCTATTGTCCTCATCTTTGTCGCCATATATATAGACAGATACTGAAAGGCCGAAACGTTGTGATAAATATGGCGACAAATATGAGGACATGAATTACAAATGATATGATAAACAATTGATTAATTGTACAGGCGGTGTTTACCAAAACAAGTCCCTGGATAAATAATTACCACTTTGAATAAATGGTTAATAAATTGGTAATATTTTAAAGTGGGAGCTGTACTAAAATTGGCTCCCTTGGTCAGGTGACGCCAATTGGCAGTGTTTTTGCTATAACAATTGCAACTTTTCGAAAATCTAGAATAAGTGCTATTTCCACTCCCTAATATAAAAAAAGGGGTCAAAGTTGTTTCAAACTTGGGGGGGTCTTTAACCCCCTAAGTTTGAAACGAATTAAAGCTAGAATTATTTTTCACTCCAAAATGATTGATAAATGAAACCATTGTTGAATTACACCACAAATACCAATGTAGATTTTTTTATCATTTCACCCCAAACAAGACAATAAATTCAGTAAGACACAATGAGGTTACTGAGTGTTAGAGAATATAAGAAAAACGCTATTAAAGAGGGGTAACAATAAAAGAACAGGAATTGAGAAGACAGAATGTAACAATTGACATTTCATTTAAATTTGTGAGCCAGGAGCAGAAGTACATAAGGATTATTGTAGAGATGCCATCAAGTCCAAATGTTCTACGAGAGTTGTTTTATCAGTGAATTTAGCTCATTTTTTTTGTAATTATTTCATAAGAAAGGCAGCTTGATGCTGATTTCGAAGATGTAAATCCACTGAAAAAAATTTAGGTCTATCTCGAAAAGAACAGAATTGGAAACTCTGATTTCAATCCATGGTTTTTGACATAATTTCACACTTTGTAAAGACACATGGAAGCAAATATCTATAAAAATTAACCATGTTTTAAAACTGAATCAAAGAATACTAAAAAATATGTCAAATTAATAATGTTAATAACAACAAAATTAAAGATTTCACTGCTATTTATGCATCTGCCTTTTTGGATTCATTTTCAAGCTGATTTGTCAATTTAGCTCTTTTAGAACTAGAGCTACTACATTTTCAGTGAAATTCATTCCTGTAAATCAGCACTTAGCTAAATAAGAAAAACAGTTTCACTTACAGGAATTATATTCATTAAAAAAAGACTAACATTTGCAATTCTGAAATACACATGATATACTAAACCATTGATCAATTACAAAAGCAGGGTATGCAAAAAAAAATTAAAGATTTGACTGCTATTACTTTATGTATCTGCCTTTTTGGATTCATTTTTTTATTAATATTTATTGTTTCATAATCAAGAAAAACATCTTTGCTGCTGATTTATATGATCTAAATCCACTGAAAGAGAGTTAGTTCTATCTCCAAAAGAACAAGATTGGCGTAGTGGAATGAATATCTGAAAAATTAACCATATTTTAAAACCGAATCGATGGACACTAAATACGACAAATTAAAAACGTTTATTTAACAATTAATTATTAATAATGAATTTATTAACTCTGTAATTTTCCTGAATCATAGAAATTACTTTTAATACCACCAATTATTATCTACAAATATTTTTCGCCCATTATTACCAATTACTAATTACTAATTAATTTTCATTACAGAAATTATATTAAAATGTGTTTGCATGGAAGATTCACTTTGTGGGTAATTAATTTATTCTTTCTTCTTTATAGGTGGGGTACATTCTGTGATTCACTAATAACCTGGTAAAATTTGGTGGATTAACACATTGGCTTCTAATCCTTATTTCCTGTTGTCCCAACACTATATATGTTTTAACATTGTTTCATATATGAGGCAAGGGTATCATAGGTAGTATTTATTACGCACGACCCAACGGTATGTCGTTCGGTACCTGAGTCCATTTTTCAACCTGAAGTTTCACACGAATGCTTGATAAAACTCTGTGTATATAATTTTTTTTAAAAATGACAAAAGAAAAAAAAAAACACAACAAAAACACAGTAGACGTTCCAAAACTAAAACGAAATAAACGACAAAAAATAAAACATATCTAATTTTTTTTGGAGTGGGGAAGAAATGTGGTTTTGGTGTACCATGATCTTATAGGTAATCAGTCATAGCATCCCACTCGTAATAACCCTCTTAGAAAAGCAAGTGGAAAAAGACCTATGGAATGGATGTGTGGGCCTTGCAGACACGACGACACTCCTGTGGATCGTGTGGTAGCGAACGTGTTAAAAAGAGTTTCCCCCACATTGGTCACTTCGTTGTGGTGTAATGGTTAACAATTTTGTCTTGCTATATTAATTACGACTGAGTAGCGAGTTCAATCTTCACTGGGCGCTCCATACTTCCGTGGCCTTGCTCCGCATCTAAGATACGCTTAGTATATCCCCATTGCTTCCTACATCCTGCTTATCCATTTTAGCCCTACGCAATATTTGTCTCCTTTCTGCAACTCCCAATCTCTGTCCTAACATCCATTTACACAAACTGGTTGGGTAAATGATCATGGCTCTCCACAACTTCCTATCCATTTTAGCTGTAAGTTTTTCAATGTTTGTCTCCTTACTATCGCTCCCAATCTCTGTTCTGACATCCATTTACACAAACTCGTTCAGTAGGTGATCATAGCTCTCCACAACTTCCTATTCATTTTAGCTCCAAATTTTTCAATGTTTGTCTCCTTACTATCGCTCCCAATCTCTGTTCTGACATCCATTTACACAAACTCGTTCAGTAGGTGATCATGGCTCTCCACAACTTCCTATTCATTTTAGCTCCAAATTTTTCAATGTTTGTCTCCTTACTATCGCTCCCAATCTCTGTTCTGACATCAATTTACACAAACTTGTTAGGTAGATGATCATGGCTCACCACAACTTCCTATCCTTTTTAACTTTAAGCTTGTTAATGTGTATCTCCTTACTATCCCTCCCTCTAATCCTGTAAATGTAAACAAGCTTATGAGGAGAGTAACCCGATGATTCCACTTGTCTCACTTGCCTTCAATATGCCCTGTTAGCGTCAAATTCTCCAAGCCCTCTTTCCTCATTATGTGTCCTATAAATTTCAACGCTTTCTGATTCGAATGTTTTGATTTTTTTACATCTTCATTGCTCTTTTATGTTCCATCCATAGTATTCTCAGAATTCTTCTGTAGGATGATATCAGTTGTCACAAGGCTTGTTTTCATATGTGATGAAATTACCTTGCATTCACTGCTATATAGGAGGAGTGATATTAAAGAGCAATTCAGCACTTTTCTTTGTATCTAGCGAAACATTCTTGTTTCTTAATGTTTTGACTTTACAAATAAAGAATGGAGCAAATTCGGGTAGATGCAGCTCGACAGCCCACGAAGATAGTCCATCTAGAGGAAAGAAAACTCCGCTTTTAAAACTCCTCTGTCATGCAGTCATATCCAAACACCGAAAAGGCTATGGAAGTAAATCCGGACAGAAAACCCGGATTGGAGGCTTGAAGGTGGTTGGCTGTTAACATTGACAATTTTCCAGCAACTTCTGCAGCCAAGTCGTCATCAAATGTAATTCCACTGTATTCATTTGGACCAAGATGGAGTGCATGCAGTCCCGGAAGCGCACGGCCCATATATACCATTGCCCATGACTGCGCTCTGGAGAGGTCGCTCCAGTTTCACTCCTAAAGCAGGGGGTCAGCAAACTTTTGCTAACTATATGCCGACTTAGGGTTTTAAAATCATTCAGTGTGCCAACAGCATACGTATTTTTAGACAAGTCAAAATCAATATACCTGTTCTATAATATATTTTATATAGTAATATATAGTATATATATATTTTAGTATATATTAAAACTGAAACAGTTAAATATCTTCTTTGCGTTATACTAGTTATTGGATCGGATTTCGTGATGTCATCTGCGGCTGCGTGCCATTGGAAATTGCTTGGCGTGCCATGTGCGGCACGCATGTCTTAAGTTGCCGACCCCTGCCTTAAGGACTGAATGTTCACCAAACGGTGCTAGATAAACGGATGCCCACTATGTACAAAACAAGGGCGTAGGATATGTCTCCTCGCCGGACTTATTAAAAAATATCTGGGAAGTGTTCTAACAGAGCACGGAAAAGGAGACACTGAAATCCGAAGACGCATAGGCATAGGCAAAGATGCATTACAAAAGCTAAGGAGAGTATTAAGGGATAGAAAATCTTCGTGAGAAACAAAGAAAAAGAGTACTGAACTGTGGCGTAATATCAGTCATCCTATATAGCAGTGAATGATGGACAATCTCCTCAAAGCTGAATAAGAGACTTGAAGCAACAGAAACAAAGAAAAAGAGTACTGAACTGTGGCGTAATATCAGTCATCTTATATAGCAGTGAATGATGGACAATCTCCTCAAAGATGAAGAAGAGACTTGAAGCAACAGAAACAAAGAAAAAGAGTACTGAACTGTGACGTAATATCAGTCCTCCTATATAGCAGTGAATGATGGACAATCTCCTCAAAGATGAAGAAGAGACTTGAAGCAACAGAAACAAAGAAAAAGAGTACTGAACTGACGTAATATCAGTCATCATATATAGCAGTGAATGATGGACAATCTCCTCAAAGATGAAGAAGAGACTTGAAGCAACAGAAACAAAGAAAAAGAGTACTGAACTGACGTAATATCAGTCATCTTATATAGCAGTGAATGATGGACAATCTCCTCAAAGATGAAGAAGAGACTTGAAGCAACAGAAACAAAGAAAAAGAGTACTGAACTGACGTAATATCAGTCATCTTATATAGCAGTGAATGATGGACAATCTCCTCAAAGATGAAGAAGAGACTTGAAGCAACAGAAACAAAGAAAAAGAGTACTGAACTGTGACGTAATATCAGTCATCTTATATAGCAGTGAATGATGGACAATCTCCTCAAAGATGAAGAGACTTGAAGCAACAGAAACAAAGAAAAAGAGTACTGAACTGTGACGTAATATCAGTCATCTTATATAGCAGTGAATGATGGACAATCTCCTCAAAGATGAAGAAGAGACTTGAAGCAACAGAAACAAAGAAAAAGAGTACTGAACTGTGACGTAATATCAGTCCTCCTATATAGCAGTGAATGATGGACAATCTCCTCAAAGATGAAGAGACTTGAAGCAACAGAAACAAAGAAAAAGAGTACTGAACTGTGGCGTAATATCAGTCATCTTATATAGCAGTGAATGATGGACAATCTCCTCAAAGATGAAGAAGAGACTTGAAGCAAGTGAAATTCAAAAGGATGCTTAGGATACCATAGACCGGATATTTGAGCAACGAGGAGGTTTTAGAGAAAATGGAAACAAAAATAAAACTTATACTTAACATCTGGAAGTGACAGCTGAAATTTCTGGGGCGCATAATGAGGAAGGAGGGTTTGGAAAATCTCATACTCACAGGACAGTTTGAAGGAAAGAGAGGCAAAGGAGATCAGTGCATAATATATTTAGTGAGCTTAAGTAAATGTATGGTGGGTCAAGGTTTAGGATAAATAATGAAAAGACATTTATTAAGAGCTACAAAGGACAGAACATTGCAGAGAGACATGATCGCCTTACATTCTGAAGGGGCACATTACATAAAGAAGAAGAAAACCCTGAGGGAACTATAAACCTTCTGGGTGTTGAATGGCGACACAAAAAGAGAACTGAAAGCCCTCCAAGACAGGGTAGTATATAAAGCGAGAATAAAGGAATAAACAGCAATTATTAGAAGGCCGAAGCTATGATCGTGAGCAAAAAAAAAAGTGGTTCGTAATGCAATCTACGAATTGATGTCAAAATCAAGCAATTACGATATTTTAAATATCTGGGAGGTTTTCTGACAGACGACAGATGTGTTGCGGACTGGTTGTTGTGTTTTTATTAATCAGAAGGAATTTCGAGGGTGTGTTCTAAAACATTCGTCCACAACAATTACTTAGAACAAATCATGCAAATAAAGTTGGAAAAACAAGACAAAAGTTGAATGCATAACAATAACATTAATTTATATACAATTTAAATATATACACATGAGTTGGTGATTTGTCGTATATTGGTGTAATAAGACATGTAGTTTGTTGTTGATTATGTTTGAATGCTTAAATCAATGTTTTGATGATTTATGGTAAGAATTAAACAGTTTGCTGTTCAACGTACAAAAGTGTTTGTTTTTACAGTTCAAATGTTAATGTGTGTATACGAGTGTTATTGTAAATATTCTTAAGTCGTACGAAGTTGCGTACCTTGAACTGTTAATTGTTGAAAGGTTTTGTTTGTTACTGTTACTCTAATATGTAGTGAATATATATTTCACTTTCTCAAGTAAAGTAAATGAATTTTTGAGAAGTTTGTTTGATAGAGAGATTGAGTAAACCATTAGGTTGTTGAGTCAGGTTAATTCGCGCGGGAAAGTCAAAGTTTAAATTGGCGTGGAATTGGTTGGCATCTCTCCGAGTGTGGAGTCCTGACTGGTGAATTGGACTGAATTTCGTCCTTTTATTTAGTTTTGGAAAACCAAAGTAGGCTCCCAGTGTCCTGGCGCGAAAACAGATTTTTGACCATGGATACACATTCTAGGGTCGTCTCGACCAATCACAGGCCGAGTTTCACAATGTGTGGTGTTGATTGGTCAAAGCTAATTCTTATAGAAGAGTCTATTTTTAACGAAGGTGAATAGACAAACATTGACGATTCTATAGATGTAATACCGAAATCTTAGGGCAAATGAATAGCGGAAAAAGCATTCTGGAGTCTAAGAAACGTATCTAAAAAACGATATCTAATGTCAATCTCTCTATATGCTGAATAATTTCCTCTTGTTTTGTAATGCCAACGAATAATCGTTTCCATCTTCGCAATTGTAATAGAGACTTTGTAATCGCAGATACAGTACACCGTTGAACAATACTGGTGTCAGACGCCTTCGAATATCACTCGCACTAATAGTTCTTGCTCGATAATACTCGCTCGAATAGTAATACGTATAGTGATCCGAATAGAGAAATAGTATAGTGAATAGAGTAGAGAATAGTGATCTGTATAGTCATAGAGGATAGAGTAAAAATGGTGATCCGTATAGTAATAGAGGATAGACTAGAAATAAGGATCAGAGTAGTATAGAGGATAGGCTAGAATATAACGATCATTTAAACGTCACCCGACATTCTACTGATGTGTTTCCTCTATGGTCACGTGGCCTACTTAACTTAATAATGGGATCGCCTGTGTTTGCTCACTGGCGATCTATATTCAAAGTGTAGGCAGTGACACTTTATTCCTATATGACATTTTGGAGATATTTATTTTTATTTTATGTTTCTGAATGTTATTCTAATCTTCATATAGTGATTTATTGTGGCTTCTCGGGCTAAGATTTTCTGCTGACATGAAGTGAAAATTTATATTCAATTAATTGCTAGGCCTATTCCTAGGGTCGCTGTGTCATCCTAGATAATTATTTTCTCCAGAATCACATTTATAAGTCTACCATTCGTCCATGCTTTAAATATTCTTGCCACATACGATCTGGAGATCCTATTTAGAGATTCGTGATGAAATCTAAAGAAGAATCTGCAATGTTATTGATCCTAACCTGCCATCTCGGCTTCAGTCACTTTCCCACCACCGTAATATAGCTTGCCAGCTCCAATACCATATAAGGGATTAAATAAGGCAAAGCAGTTCAGCAGTTTTCTTTGTTTCTAGTGACATTTTCCCACCTCTTAATACTCTGCTTAATTTCTGAAAGGCATATTTTCTCTATTTCTACACATCTTCGGTTTTCATCTGTCTCTTTCTGATTGTTAGTAACAGTTTCTTTGTATTAAGTATTTGTCCTTAGAACTTCATCCTATTTTCAGTTCATGGCATTCTTAGGATTCGTCGGTATAATCACCCCTCCGTAGTTTCATGTCTATTTTTCCTCTAATGCAAAACTGTTCAGTATCCATTACTATATAGGATACCATAGCAATTCAGCATTTTTCGTTGTTTCTAGCGATATTTTCCACTGTCTTGATACTTTGCTTAATTTTTGAGAAGCATCTTTCACTATTTCTACTCATCTTCGAATTTCTGTATTACATTTACGTCTACACTAGCTAGTCCAGTTCTGTATATTAGGAGGCCTTTAGATAGAACAAGGTAAAAATTTTAATGAATTTATCCTATTCCTGTAGTATAAGACGACTTCTGATTAATTATTAGGTTGGTGCAAAAATAATGACGTAATAATGTCGTTTTTGGACGTATTTTTCAACGTCAAAACGACATCATTACGTCATTATTTTTGCACCAACCTAATATATAAAGATGTTGTTATTAGAAATACTCTTAGAAATTAAAAAAGAAAGAAAGAACAAAACCGATTCTTATGTTTTTCCAATACACGTCGCCTAAAAAGGAAGTCATTGTTTTCTTTATACTTCATCATGAATTATTGAATTATTATTATTATTATTATTATTATTGATGTTGTTGTTGTTGTTGTTTTATTTCCTTTGATTTCTGGTGTGTACACATTTCTTTCCGGGTTCCGCCCAGAGACTTAAGGCATTTTCCACTAACCAATTAAAAAAATGCATACACGCACACATATTTTACATAGATAAAGGCCCTTCGTAAGGTGTGGGCTGTACTCGTGAGAACAATTTTTTTGCATTTCTTTAAGACATGGGCTTCCAGGAATCCCTTCAATGAGTCTACTGTCATCTTTTCCAACCAATCCGACGGCTCTAGTAACAACAGGGATTGTTGATGTTCCCATGTGCCACATTTTTGACATTTTGATTTCAAGGTCCTTGTATTTTGATAGCTTTTTGAAGATCTTCAAAGATACATTGCAGTCTGCACGGACTGCCATATCAATAAGGAGACATTTTTTGTTTGTTTGCGGTCCCTAATAACAATGTCTGGGGGTTAGCTTTTGACTGTTCTGTCTGTGTGTATTGTGTAGTTATTATTATTATTATTATTATTATTCATCTTCTCATTTTCCTATATCTAAACAGTTTTATATATATATATATATATATATATATATATATATATATATATATATAAACACTTACAAACAGTCTAGTGTACTAATGGCTATTTATTTTTACTGCATCGACAATTACAAATGAAGGTTGTATGTAATTCTTAATTGGGTCATTATTTAACACGAAAAGGATAAGTTTTATAGTATTGTTGTATAACACGACCCCTAATTTTTAAGTTTCATTTTTGGGATTTAAAGGCATTTTTATAGGCGAAAATATACCTAAAGTCGAAAGCATATCATCGTAACAGAACTAAAAAAAAAAAACTAGTGTACCACCGGGATTTCCTAACTGAAGAAACGTTACTTTTTTAACGTTGAAACAAAATGTACAGTTTGTAATGGGTATGTACATGTTCTAATGTAACTGCATAAACTGAAATCCTGTCAAAGAACGAATATTTTCTATGAAAATTTCTCGGACATTCAGGCCGGTAAATGTTATTTAATACTGTTTATCATAAACAGAGCATTTGCTTAAATACTTGTATCTATAAAATAACAACGTTAAACATAAAAATGTCTTTAATAAATATATATATATATATATATATATATATTTCGTATATCTAAACAGTTACAAACAGTCTAGTGTACTAATGGCTATTTATTTTTACTGCATCGATAATCACAAATAAAGGTTGTATACAATCCTAAATTGCGTTATTATTTAACACGAAAATGATTATAAATTTTAATGAGAAATGAATATTATGCTATCCTCATTGTTATTACAGCCGTAATTACCACTACCATGATGATTATTGAAAATTTAGCGAAATATAAAAATTGCTGTGAACGCAACCATAACGAGACATTAATATTTTCATAGAGGAGCTTGCATGGATACAAGTTGATTTCATTGATTTGGAATTATTCTTCGAATATGCAATTTATTATGAAGTTATGCCAGTAGTATATAAGGTAGAAATGATTTTATTACTTTTATGATCAGTTTATTTGATAATCTGAATCTTTTCATGTATGTTATTGGCTATCGCCCCGAGGTTAGCCTACTGACGAACATCACTTAGAATTTAAGGTTTCTTTTTTAGAATTGTAGTATAACACGACCCCTAATTTTAAGGGTGATTTTTGGGATTTAAAGGTCGTCTTATACGCAGAAATATACCATAAATTGAAAGCATATCACCGTAACAAGACGGTGGTTATCGAAGTTTTTTTTGTTTGATCGAAATGATAACAAAAAGATCAATACAAATGCAAAAGGATGTAAGCCGGTCTTTTTTCGATTATATAAAAGCGTTTGATAAAGGACGCCACAAAGATCTACTTGAACTGCTAGGTAAGCTTGATTTATTTGGGAAGAACATTAAAAATAACCCAGAAGCTATGCTTGGAGTAAATACCTACATACAGAGAGAAAAAAGGGATTCAGTAAATAGAAATAGAAATGAATTTAAGACAAGGATGAGTGTCAAATTATCTAAGAACTTTTTCCTCGTTATGTGCCCGAGAAATTCAAAGAAGAATCTGCAATGTTATTGATCCTCACCTGCCATCTCGGCTTCAGTCACTTTCCCACCGCCGTAATATAGCTTCCGTTTTCTTTTCTGTGCCTTTTTCTATAAATAGTTACGTGGTATATTTTTCTGATGAACTTTCCTTTATGGCACCAAGATATGATGAATTTAAGCACTGTACTATATTGGCAACAAAGTTCTCGTCATTTTACAGTTGGCTAGGTGTAACCGTAAGTTCTATGTTAACGGTTTCTTCTCTCGAACATCTCACATTCACACTACCTGCATACGGAGAGAAAATGAATTCAATAAATAAAAGAAAAATAAATAGAAAGGAGTGTGAAATAAGGATGAGTGTCAAATTTTCTAAGCCATCTTTCCTCATTATGTGCTCTAGAAATTTCAACTGACTTTACCTGGTTTTAAATATGTGTCTATTTTTACCATTCTCTCAAAAACTGGCGTTACTGATGTAATAGTATTCTCAGCATCCTTCTGTAGAATCACATTAATGTTGCTTCAAGTCTCTACTTCTTCTGTGAGGAGATTGTCCAGGGTCTAATGTCATATAGGAAGAGTGATATTACGTAACATGTCAGTACTCTTTCTTTTGTTTATACTTTACTTACACAAATTTGATGTTGTAGAACGAGTTGAAGTTTGCAATTTTCAAGCAGTTTCAGAAGTCGGTTGTCAAACGATGTCCTGCTTTGACATCTGATTTTTCGCCCTCATGATACAACCAAGACTGCCTAAATGCTTCCTGAACTAGGATTTGTAATATTGGAACATACTTGACCTCTCTCCGTCAGGTTCCCATCTATTTTGTTCTAGTTAAGTTGCCTTAAGAGGTCATCGATTTGTCACGGGCCAAGATATAAAAGACACAAAGCGTACATAGCTCAGGGGGTAAATCAAAAGCTTTTTTTTGTTTTACCTCTGGGCATATCCATATTCTTTGAAAGCTAAACCAAGTTCATCAAAAAGGAAGAGGACGGAAGAGAAAAATGTATTTGCACTGAATTATTGTTTTGATAAAATATATTTTTTAAAAAAGTGCGGAGAATCATTAAACACACACACGCACACACATATTTCTAAAGAAATAAATTTGAATTCGGGCCTTCCGCAAAGTTATGTTTAGTTATTTTAGTTATATTGAAACATTATATGGCGTTTATTCTATGCACCGGTTCCCTTCTAGGTGTAGGCGATCATGGCTTTCGACAACTTCATGTCCTTTGTAGCGCTTAATATTATTTTTCTTCTTGTTATCTATCCTAAACTTTTCCTCGACATCTAATTACTAAAGTTTGATACGTAGATTATGCGTCTGTCCTGTTGCTTTCAATCTGTCTTGTGAGTATCAAATTTTCCCAGCCCTCTTTCCTCATTATCTGCCCTAAAATTTTCCACAGTCTCTTTCTGATGTTAAGTATTAGTTTCCTTTTTGTTTCGATTTTATTCAACATTTCCTCGTCGTTCGCTCCATGGTATTCTCAGCATCCTTCTGTAGAAGCAGATTTATGTTGCTTCAACTCCTTTTTACGTTTGTTATTGCCCAGCATTCACTGCCATATAGGAGGACTGACATTACATGATAGTTCAGTACCCATTTCTTTGTTTCTGTTGCTTCAAGTCTCTTCTTCGTCTGTGAGGAGATTGCCCAGCATTCACTGCCATATAGGAGGACTGACATTACATGATAGTTCAGTACTCATTTCTTTGTTTCTATTGCTTCAAGTCTCTTCTTCGTCTGTGAGGATATTGCCCAGCATTTACTGCCATATAGGAGGACTGACATTACATGATAGTTCAGTACCCATTTCTCTGTTTCTGTTGCTTTAAGTTTCTTCTTCGTCTGTGAGGAGATTGCCCAGCATTCACTGCTATATAGGAGGACTGACATTACATGACAGTTCAGTACTGTTTTGTTTGTTTCTAACGATATTGTTTCGTTTCTTAATACTTTGCTTGAACAATATGATGTTGTAGAAAAAGCTGAGGTATGCAATTCGCTGCCAATTTCGAAGTCTGTTCTCTAAAAATGGTACCAAGATACGAGGAATTTAAGCGCCGTACTAGATTAGCAACAAAGTTCTCGTCATTTTACAGCTCAAATGGCTAGATGTAACCGTAAGTTCTATGTTAGCAGTTCCTTCTCTCGCATTTCTCACATGCACACTACCTATATACGGAGAGAAAATGAATTCATTAAATAAAAATAAAAAATTAGAAAGGAGTATAAGACTAGGATGAGTGCCGAATTTTCTAAGCCTTCTTTCCTCGTTATGTGCCTCAGATTCCTGATTTGAAATGTGTGCATTTTTACCATTTTCTCGAAAACGTTGACTCATTGTATTCTCAGCATCCTTCTGTAGAATCACATTAATGTTGCTTCAAGGCACTACTTCGTCTGTGTGGAGATTGTTCAGGGTCTAATGTCATATAGGAAGAGTGATATTACGTAACAGGTCAGTAATCTTTCTTTTGTTTATACTTTACTTGCACAAGGGCACCTCGGCGTGGGGTAATGGTTAGCAAGCTTGTCTTGCTAGATCAGTTTATATTGAAAAGTGAGTTCGATCCTCACTGGATGCCCCATACTTTCGGCCTTGTGCCACATCTAAGCTACGCTTGGAAAATCTCTACTTTACTTATACAAATCCGATGTTGTAGAACGAGTTAAGGTTTGCAATTTTCAAGCAGTTTTCGAAGTCTGTTGTCAAACGATGTCCTGCTTTGACATCTGATTTTTCGCCCTCATGCTATATAAAAGACGTAGAGCGTACATATCTAAGGGGGCAAATCAAACCCCCTTTTTTGTTGTTTTTACCTCTGGGCGTATCGATACTCTTTGAACGCTGAACCAAGTCCATCACAAAGCTGATCGCACTGATTTAGTGAGATGAAACATCATCAACCAATATTATTAATTCTGTAATATTATATAACGTTAATATATCATTAATTCTTGAGTCATATTTGCTTTCATCTTCATTTTTGATTCTAATAGACTTACCTCTGTATGTCTTAACAAAGACGGCTTTTCATCAGATCTCATCAACTGGCGCTATATAATCACTAAGGCATATACAATACAAACAGCAGCAACAACTAAAACGGATAACACATGTAACTCGAAGAGAAAATAATGGCATAATCAAAATGTTGTTATTCCACACAACATAAACAAAAGGTTAGGAAGGAAAACATGATAAATACTAGGAAGATCTATAACAGTGAGTGGTCACGAGAAAACTGTTTACCTGAAAACGTTTTAAGAGTAATTTATTCTAAACTAGCAGTAGAGCCTGGCGTTGCCCGGGGATGTAACAGTAAGAGATAGATCAAGTATCCACCATCATAAAGACTGAAAAATAAAATTGACAAAGATTATTGTTTAGGGTTGACCGACACGAATGTCTTAATTAGTTTTTTTTTTTGTTTTTTTACGAATTGGTCAAACCCAAACTCAAACAAAAACATTGTTTTCAATCGTTATGAGTCTACCGATTGAATAGAATTTTATTATAAACAATTGTCTTGTAAATGGAATTTTTAAAGAATGTAAAAATAAAGAAAAAAGTGTGCAAAACAATAAGAAACACTACCTGCCAAAAAAAAAAAGTGAAGTTTTGTTGAAATCGGTTGAAAAATGTAGGAAATCCGATCCCATATATAAACGAACACAGACACACACAAACAACCTGGGTTTTATAATAAGTATAACTCGATATGAGTTGTCCCCCTTTCATCCTAGCGGTGCCTCTTAATCGTGTTTTTAAATTGATTTCGTGCAAAAACAATTGTGTTTTTTCCAATTTTTGGCACTGTCAGAACCACCGCAAGGTAATTTAACGTAGTCCTGTGAAGTTTTGTTGAAAATCGGTTGAAAAATGTAGGAAATCCGACCCAATATATAAACGTACACACACACACACACACACACACACACACACACACACACACACACACACACACACACACACACACAATCTGCGTTTTATAATGAGTAATATTTCTACCGATCGGTAATGTCAACTCTTCAGGCAATGAATGCCGAAAGTTTCCATTATAACCATTACCATAAAATTTTCAGTCATTAATTTTTGAATATCATACGTTGGTTTTGCTCAATCACGTCAACTTTTTTAGCTATGGCTACGTGCTGTTTTTTTACGTTTTTGCTTCTGTTGTCATGTCCATTAAAATATCTAAATATGCAACATATTTCACACAATAAAACTAATTACTATTTCAATCATAAACTTATTCATTTTAACCCATCAGAAGTGTTTACAGTCAAATATAGTTCCATAAATATTAAAACACGCCTGCAAAATATTTATAAATCAATAACACGCAAGAATGTGTTTACATCTCAAAACACACCAATTACACTGTACAATACAAAGCCATGTGTCCCAAAAAGAAAACACTTGTTCGAACACAAGAAAAAATAAATAAAAAAAAATTAATTGTAGTGCCTTTTCTGTCGTTTTTAATGAAACATGCATAATTGAATGATTGCTACCTAAATACACAATATATATATATATATATATATATATATATATATATATATATATATATATATATATATTTTAAAAAAAAAACAGACAACTTTAAGATTTCATAAGTTATAATTTATTTCATCAAAGATTTTATTTTTCTCTGGATCCTTAGATTTCACTTGTAAAAAAAATGAATTTAAAATTCACACTTTTGAAGAGCAGTATTAAGCTTATATAAGGTGACATAACCAAGATTTTCATTACTTAATTATATATATATATATATATATATATATATATATATATATATATATATATATATAATAATTTTTTTTATGAAAAAATTATAACATAAGTATGTTATAAAATCACTACAAAATAGCCATTTTGTTTCAACACACTCTATGTCTTATCAAGTGATGATGTTGAAAAGAAAATAAATGGTTTTAAAAGTTTCAGATTAAATAACGATCCTAACTAGGGAGAAACATTGTTACAAAAGCTAGAATAACCAATCAAAAACGAAGTATAGAAAGATTCAAAAGCTTGACAACAAAATCATGCTATAATAGCTATTCAGATCTTTAAATACGTGTAATATTAAAAATAATTTATACTAACTAATAATTATAAAATTATATGAAAAAATTTAATATTAAAATTAAAAACTGGCAATTTTAAAATCCAAATTTAATCACTATTAAGTTTAAAAACTACAAAATTATTGAGAAAAGAAAAAATATATATGTTTATTCAATTCATTTCTTCATTGAAATTACGTTCGACAAGGACGCTACAATATATCCGGTCATTTGACAATACATGTATATATATTTTTTTCCCTTTCACTTTCTTTTCCGTTTTTATTTTAAAGTTTGTGAATGTGGTCTTAAACTCATGCGTAAAACAACAAAAACACAATCAGATTATAATACATAAGCACCCAGACATAATTAGATATACACACACACACACACACACACACACACACACACACACACATACACACACACACACAAAAAAAAAGGAGGTGGGGGGGCGAGACATGAACATCTCTACAGCCCTTTATGAAAAAAGGAGACGTGGAAACTAACACTTATACACACACACACAGTTAAATGTGAATACACTTTACATACACATAGACACCGATAGATACACATACATACATCCACAGACAATGACATAGACAATGAGAAATCACAACCAATAAATATTTCAGACTTAAATAAATGCTAACCACTTATTGAATTATAACTTAAGGGAGCAAATATACAAAGATAAAAATGGTTATATATATATATATATATATATATATATATATATATATATATGTTGTTGAAAAAGAAAGAGCAGATTTCGAAAGTTTAATAAAAACGAATGCTAAGAGTCAGAAATACATTCAAGACGTTACTAGATAGAAAAAAGTAGAAAGTTTATTATTTTAACGTTGTTCAACTTATATGCACTCAAACATAAGCAGTATGTATTGCGTGAGAAACATTGAAACGGTATTCAACTTCTTGCCAAACTCAAGTCAATTGAACTGCGGATATTAACTTCACAGCTTTATCAATTCGATGTCTCAAATATTCAAGAGTAGAAGACATAGGCAGGATAAATATTTTTCCTTCATATAGACCCGCTGATAAAAATCTCATGAAGTAGGCCACAGACGATGAACGAGATCCTCTTTTCCACAAATTATAACAATTTATACAAAATCTACAAAAAAAACAAAAAACAAACAAAAAAACAAAAGAAGATTTTTAAAAATAATTTATCATTGAATCTTTTCCTACATTTTCCTAATGTGTTGAATGTTTTTCTGTCTCTTAATATTTGTTTTTATTAAAGTTTCAAAATCTGCTCTTTCTTTGTGAACTTTTCGAAAGCTGCCCTTTCTTTCTTGCCCTTTATATATATATATATATATATATATATATATATATATATATATAGCAAAAGGAAAAATGTTTCCTTCACTGATAACCGCGTTGGTTGAAATAGGTTTTCCTTTTGTCTTTATTCATATTGTCTTTTTACAGATATACTCTATCTGAATTTTTTTACCCCACCACACACACACACACACACACACATATATATATATATATATATATATATATATATATATATATATATATATATAATATATATATAGAGAGAGAGAGACAGACAGACAGAGAGAGAGAGAGAGACAGACAGACAGACAGACAGAGTAGGCAAGGTGGTGTAGTGGATAGTGTTCGAATTCCAGTCGAATCTATTACATTCACTTACGTGCTAATACCCTTATGAAAAGTATTAATCCTTCTTCCTCCAGCTATGGGTAAATAGCAGGACAGACTGGGTTCTATAGCCTTGGAGGGCAACTGGTGTAGGAGAAGGACAAATCTGAATTCAAATCCGTAGGAGGGTCTTTTGGTGGCCTTCTGGTAGGTGGTGCATCGGGTCTCTGTATTCAGCCCTTCAAAAAATGCGTTTGATTCCATACAAAGTCTTCAACACTATAATTAAATCATATGTACTGGTTTTTGGGAGGTCGGTTCCTAAGTACTGAGTTGCTTGACCCTCATACGTCGAATATGACGGGAGAGCCCAATATATATATATATATATATATATATTGTAGATATGTTATATTGTAGATAAACTGTTAACATTTATATTTGTTCTGCTTTTTAAGTTCTTTAGACCGTGTAAGTCATTATCAAGGACCATGCGCTGTCTGTGTGGCAGGCAAAGGTCTATTGGTTGCAATCTGGTATTCTTTAGAACACTGAAAGTTTAAAATAGCCCACGGTGACGTCATGTTTAACAATTAAGGACAATGAGACGGCGCCCAAAAGAATCCATTTTATTTATTTATACAAATATTAAATATTTTACACGCCCTTCAGTATACCTTCTACTGAAGTGAAATTTATTTTATTAAATTCAGTTTGTATAATTTGTGCATAGTAGTAACTTCTAGGGTTTTGAGTCTTTCCTTGTATATATATATATATATATATATATATATATATATGTGTGTGTGTGTGTGTGTGTGTGGTGTGTGTGTGTGTGTGTGTGTATTTAGGCAGCAATCCTTTTTTCATGCACATTTCATTGAATACGACAGACAAGGTGCTTTTATTTAGTTTTTATACAATTTCTCATGCAATCTAATTTTTTTCTTTTCAGTTGAGAAATTATATAAAGACTGTCCGAAATTCTTTTTATCCGAGCGATTTTGGCTATATATTTGCCCATTTTTCAAGGATTAGATATTTCAACTGTTAAATAAGAAATAGTTTGTTGTATGTATGTTTTATAAAATGTTTTCATCTTTCAAAACACTGTCAAGATGTTGTGTCCATGTTCAGAGTTGATATTATTAAGTGTTTTTTTTTAAGTGTTTAGTCTTTTTGCATGTATGTAGATGATGTTATTATATTAGTATTGTCAACAAATGTTATCCGGTGGGTCTCCATGAATATTTAAATGAGATCTAATTGAGCTATGGTCAGAAAGGTGTAGACACTATTAGATCGCATGAGAAATTGTATAAAAAAGCTAAATAAAAGTAATGAAATGTGCATATATATATATATATATATATATATATATATATATATATATATATATATATAGTGCTGTTAGATAAAAGTGACTCACCTAATTTTTTTTAATAAATGTTCTCTTCTCCGTTGAAACGAAAGTTGAGCTAAATTCAAAGAAAAAGCGATCTAAAATCCGAAGAAGCTTTGAAAGCTCTTTGAATTTAGCAGTAAGTACTGTCAAAGCATCCGTTCAGTACAATGTTCTGGGGATGCTTTTCTTTTCATGGAACTGGTTTCTTAAAACCTATTGAAAAGACCCCCAGGAGCGAGCAGTACAAGAGAATTTTAGAGTCTTGTCTGCTCCCTTCTGCTGAAATTGTGCAAATCGACCTTACCAAGCTCATTTTTATGCAGAATAATTCTCCCTGTCACAAATCAAAATTGATGAAGGAACACTTTGATGAGAAGCAGGTGAGTGTTATGACATGGGCGCCCCAATCTCCTGACCTCAACCCCATAGAAAACTTATGGAGCATGTTGCTCAGCTGCTTTCTCGAGAGCCTGTAGTTTATAAATGAGGGTCAGCATTGTATGGTGCCTTTTATTTTACACTTAAGCAATGCTAACAGAGGCTATTGTGGAGAAAATATGATAAGGGAAAGACATTTTCATTTTTGCTTTTTTAAGTGTGATACTAAGTCAGGCTTGCTCCGGGTGACAAAGCCACACTGACAGATGAAATTTGTTAAAGCAGGATTTTGAAGGTATCTCTGCTTCAGGGCTTGGCGAAGCCGATCATGGTGATTTAGTCTACTGACTTCAAAATCCTTTAACTTAATGAAACATGTCTGCCGCCACTCCTTTCTGTTTGATGTTTGGGCTTCCCAGGTTTTCAGATCAAAGTTGAGAGGTTTTAAGTTGTTCAATGTGTCTTTGTAACGTAAGAGTGGACGTGCATCTGACTTTGTTAAGATAAGTGACGATTTTATTTTGTTTTATACTTGGTATGTAGGAAACACGGTGGAGTAATGGATAGCTGCTCGGACTGGGGAATCGCAGAGCCGAGTTCGAATTCCAGATGGATCGATTACATTCACTTACGTGTTAATACACATTTCTCTCCCCCCAGCTATGGGTAAAGAGTGGGACAGTCCGGATTCTATAGCATTGGATGGAAACTTGTTTACCGCAGAAAGAAGTGGCAACCTACTGCGGGAAGAAATCTGCTTCGTCAGTCATATATCGAAAGATACATGATCGCCTAAGCGTGTATTACGCATGGCACTTTAATAATAATAATCTAATGTAAACAAAAGTGAAATGTTGATAGTTACTCGAAACTCAGATGGAACGTCGCATATAAAAACTTGAGTTTGAAACTATCTTGATGAGGAGGAAAATATTCCTCAGGGTAACATTTCATATTTCCTGAACATGTTTTTCATTTTTAAATTTTTGAGGATGATAAGTGACGTAATTAAACCTGAGGAATATTTATGAGCATTTTTTAAAATTTTGAACTTTGTGTAACTAACAACTTTTCGTTTTGTTTATATTAGATACCAAGTACAAAATAATATCAACACTTGCCTTGATAATGACAGATGACGAAACGCTTCGGCAAAGACTAGGTATTGTTTTTACTATTGTCTTTCTTATTCATTTTGTCTTTTTCTACAGATACATTCTGAGAAGTTTCACACACGCACACAAACGCATATATATATATATATATATATATATATATATATATATATATATATATATATATATATATTAATTTAAAAGAAAAACAGACCACTTTAAAGGCTCCATTAGTTATAATTTATTTCACCAGAGAATTTTATTTTTCTTTGGATCTTCAGACTTCACTTTCAAAGGTGAAACGAAAATGAATTTATAATTTACACTTTTGACGGGCATTATTAAGCTTATATAAGTTGACATAGAGGGTGGTGAGAAATAGTGTGAGAGACTTGGTCGAGTTTAGAGAGGAAGGATAGTTTTAAAATTTATTTTTATTATAATATATACATATATAAATATATACGTCATACTTATTATTATATATATATATATATATATATATATATATATATATATATATATATATATATATATGATTTTAAGATCAAATGCAGCTCAAATATGTATCGGAATCTGACAAGATAAGATAATGAGCAAATAGGTAACCTATATCAATCTAACATGTTTCACTTTTATTAAAGATTCATCAGAGAATGACATATGGAGAAAACAGGCAAAAAGACAGACACTTTGCTATTTTGTAAGTTTGTATTAGACAGACATGCGCTCATAATTGCGAATGCACATTACCTTCGAATGCCCACTTAGACATACAAGAATCTTTACAGATTAAATTAATATAGGATCATCTATGGTATTAATGCACGTGATACGTGACTGACCAATGAGAATTGACCCAAACAAAATTGGTTATTAATGACCCGTTAGGAGCAGCAGCCGGCAAACTGCCAACCCGGTATAATGATTAATCACCAAAATTTTAAGATAGTTCAATCATCATGATCCTGGTGGAAGATTGAAAGAACCGGTAAAGCTTACCCTGAACAGGTTAGAAGCGATGATCCTGTTCAATAGACGTGGAAGGAGTTCAGGCCGGATGATAGGTGAGCCTATCTACACCTATTAACCTTTTCGCAGCACAGTGAGCTGGGCGATTTTATCAAGATGGCAACTGTAGGGAGGATGCCGAATAAGGCTGTGAACCCCAACAAGGCTTGGGAAAGATTAACGCATGATTAATGTTCTGAAGGAATAATAAAGATTACAGGGGAAAGAATTATAACTAAACTTTGAAGAAAGATCATATTCAGTTTTAATGTTATCTTGATGTCTAATAAAAAGTAAAGAAAAAGCAGGGACATAAAATACGAAAAAATTCATGTCAAGTTATGAGTTTAAGTTCTGTTGTCTACTACTAACCAAAGAGTCGGGATGATTGAAGCGCTAATTTAAACAGGTTGGAGAAGAAGCTGAAATTAAAAATTTGAAAATTAATAGCAATGGGGAAAATTGAATAGAGGACTATAAAGAAAGAAGGAGAAATAAAAAAACATCAAAACCTAAAAAATTACAGGCAACAAAATCGGTATACGGCGTTGTAAATATCTTACAATAACGGTTCAATTTCTTTTTTAAAGATTTAAAATAGCCATTTTTAGTCGGAACGTCACAGAATCAACGATGTTATGAGAAATGACGGTGATTTTAAAATGAATAGTTATATTCTGTTTTCATAATTATTGTTCTTTTATCCTCTCTCCGTAATAGTAATTTTTCTTGTTTTTTCACATACCCTCTAACACTCAGTAAGCACTTGCATCTTAGTGGCTTTATTGCTTTGCTTGAGGTGAAATAATTAAAAAACAAATTCCATTACAATCTTGATTAACAACAAATCTTTTCTACTTATATGCCATGTCTTTTCAGGACTTAGGCGATAATGGTTTCGCACCCCCTATCCTCAACAAGTCCCCTCCCTCTGCTTCCTCCCCCAGACCACATTCTGACATCCACTTGCTTAAACCCGCCAGGTATGTCACGCATTGTTTTCCCTTGTCTCTCTTTCTCTCTATTCGACCTGTGAGTATCAGATTCTCCAGACCCTGCTTCCTCATTGTGTCCCAGAAACTTCAGCTGCCTCTTCCTGATGTCAAGTATAAGCGCCCTCCTTGTTTGCGTCCTCTCTAAGATCTCATCGTTGCTCACACGCTCGGTCCATAACCTTAACATCCTACTGTAGAACCACATCTCCGTCGCTTCGAGTCTCTTCTTCTTTGAGGAAATCTTCGCTGTCGTAAAGCAGGACAGATGTCACGTAAAGGCTCACTATTCTTTTCTTTTTATTATTTACATTATTCGGACTATTGTCCTCATCTTTGTCGCTATATTTATTACAACGTTTCGGCCGTTGTACGCTACGGCCTTCTTCAGGTGGTTGGAATGTCGAAATTAACCCTTTATTTTGCTCACGATATTGAGTCACCCCACCACGAGGGTGTCATGTGGCACAAGGCCTTTTTAATGTGGGCATTCCGAGCCCGTGGGCTCGGCTAAAAATATGCCTATTGAGCCCGTATATACGGGTTCAGGGCCGGCTTTACCTCCCCGAAGGAGACTCCGCCCTTCGGCGTATCCTCCTTCGGGTTCCTCCCGTCCGTAGGGAGAGAGTTCAACGGACCTGTTAATTTCCCTCTGCAAGTTCTCCACCGCCTGAACTCACACATTAGGCATGGCGGCAAGGTCTCATCAGTTTATAGATGAATTAATTTGATGTAACCGCAAGTTCTATGCTAACTGCTTTCTCTCTCGCCCTTCTCGCTTGTGAACTTTCTTCCGGCGTCCAACTTCCCAGCCAAGTTTGATCTTCAAAAATTTAAATGCAATATCAATCGTTATATTCTGTTTTCTTAATTGAATGAATCAAAATACAAGTTAAACAGTTCTGGCCGTGGGGTGGTGTGGGGTGTTCTGAAGTTTAAAGTTAAAAAATTAATAGCAATGTTGACAATAAAATACAATAAAGAAGAAAGATTTAAAGTAGCCATTTTTACGAACAGAAAGCAGCTGTGTTATCTCAAAGGTGCTATGTTAAACGTCGGCGATACACGACACAAGTACAATTTTACGATCACTGTGGCAACATTTATTCACAAACTCACGTCGTAGCGATGTGTTCGATGCTTGGACCGTCTCTGTCTAATTTCTATATGCGGGATGTGGAAAACAAAGTCCTCAATAATTCCACCAAACCGTCATCTGCATATTAATAAACAGCTTAGGAGATGTAAAAACAAATGAAAGAAACATCTGAGAATAATTTACTTACGAACTGAATACTATTAGTCGATGCCATTAGTGAATAGACATAATTTTACCAGCACGCTTTATAAAAAAGAATAGAACTAGAAAGTCGTGTTTACTTAACTACAAAAGTGAATGTCCTCACAGATACAAAATGGCTGTTATGAAAGACATTAAGCCAGACCCCTCCCTGATGAAAACAAAAATAAACACACCATTAAATTATTCTATCGTAGCCAAATGCACTCTAATTTAAAAAGGGTCAAGAAGCAATTAAAAGCATAATTAACCGGTACATATTACTCAATGGCGCTTGCGCGTAACTTACTCTTTTTGAGTAATTTCACGTCTACTTATTACCTCTCAGTTGCGTCTCTGTCTTTGAGCAGAGTGCACTCAGGGGCGGCTCCGTCAAAGGACAGAGTCGCAACTGAGGAAAATTATACTGAGAGGTGCCCAGACATGGGGAACAGCTGCCTGAGGCCGCGTCTTCTCATTGCACTAGAGAGAAGGATCGGTGCATGCACCGAGGCCAGCACAACCGACGGTTGCGGGAGCTCGGGAAATTTTTGTTCCTTGCCCGGGTGCACGCGCTCGGGCTCCCCACATTAAACCAATTTTGTGTCACAACTTGACATCGTGGGGGGGTTGAGTAAATACATTCTCAATGGTTATAATAAACACCTAATATGTATCATTTAAAGTTTAAAATGTCTAACTTAAATATTACCAACAACACCAGGTCTGATAAATGTCTCTTATATAAAATTGATAATGTCTGTAAATTCTCATGACCTCTGGGAGATTGCATCTCCAGCACTAACAATCAAATAAACATCATTAAATAGTTACATTGGTCACAGAAGCACCACACTCTCTCGCCGTTTGACCTGTCAGCTGTCTAAACATTGTGCAATCCGTGCACACATCAATCAGCACATAATGAACGACCAAAATGTAATTGTAAGTAAATACTAGTAGATAACACCAAAATGCTCTACGGCTCGCAATGCAAGGAAAGGCACAAAGCGCAAGAATCTATTATTATACAAAATAAACAACTCACATTAAATAAAGTATTCACCACAGGACACGGTATCTTGATGTGCATATATAATTAATGTGCACATATATTAGTATTAAAAAAGCCATTGATTAATAAATAAAACAAATAAATTGCATTCATTTTGTGCGGCCTCGTTCCGAATAGTTGTTACACATGACGTCACGCTAGACGAATTCAAACGTCCAGCTTCCCAAAGAAAACCAGACTTTCGGCCATTTTATCTAAAACTTCGATCACACTACTCAATGCGTGAAAATTGAAAATATATAATAATAATTTAAACTGACCTTGTTTGTTCCTTATAATCAAACCTGTTTGGATTAATGCATGCTACCTAAATATACCTTATTCATATATATATATATATATATATATATATATATATATATATATATATATATATATATATATATATATTAAAATTAGGACATCATTTGAATCCGCTGCCTTGGTTTCAACCTTACGGTATCCTCATGCGATTTTTATCAAATAACATTAAAAAAAAAAAAAACTAATGAACGCTATATTATTATTTTCAAATTTAAATAGACACACGACGTTGTGTGTAATAGAAAAGAAGAAGAAGAAGAAGAAGAAGAAGAAGAAGAAGAAAAGCAAGAGTATTGTAAATATATTGATGGGGGTTAATTGAAATGTATATTACTTTTTTGTCCAGCCTAATATGTGATTAAGAGAAATGTTCTAATATGTAAGCAAGGACTTAAGACTTTTGGATTTCTGGTTTAAAAGATTTTTTTTCTATCCGGAAATGTTATAATTGTTAATTATTTGTAGAGGTTGCTTGTTGTAAGTATTTGCCTTGAGAGAGAGAGAGAGAGAGAGAGAGAGAGATAGAGAGACAGAGAGAGAGAGAGAGAGAGAGATGGGGGAGATAGATAGATAGATATGAAAAAACTGATAGATAAATCTTTATGAATCTTCAGAATTCACTTATATATACTTAATAGATCTGTCATATAACATTGAGCACTGCTTTTGTAAGATATATATATATATATATATATATATATATATATATATATATAGTGAAATCCCTTGCCTAGATAGATAGATAGATAGATAGATAGATATGAAAAAATTGATAGATCAATAGACATGCAGTTAGCAGAACGGAGAGTGGAATCGGCCTTATTTCTTGCCTTTTGTTCGGCATTAAATACTAAGGAAAGTCATGAATCCATCTCATACCCCCATCAACCAGCATGGATTAAATAGCCGAGCCGACTTCCCTCGCTAGTCTTGGTTGGTAGCCAGTCTAGGAGATATTCAATTCTGCAGCCATTCTACTAACATTTTCAAGAAACCATCACTGCGATGAACATTTTACCTCTAATAAAAAATCAAAAAGAACTTGTGGAGCGTTATTGTTGGGGCGCGCCCACCTTCTAACTAGTAATGGACTGGTCCCTCTTATATAAGTCAGCTCTGGAGAGAGAGTGACAGAGCGTCAGAGAGAGAAAGTCAGCGTGAGCAGTCCAGATAAGCTTACCCGGTACATACCGTTGGACTATAGACTTTGGATATTGTTTCGTACTAACCAACCTTCGTTCTACTAATCACTCTGTTGTTAATTGCTTTTATGAATATACCAGTATTTTCCTCTACAACTGTGTTTGTCTTGATTCATACACCGACACGCGAGAAACTCACAACATCTCAGTTATGATCCAGTAAATCCTAAGGAACACAGCAGAGAGAGAGAGAGAGAGAGAGAGAGAGAGAGAGAGAGAGAGACAGAGACAGAGACAGAGACAGAGAGACAGAGAGAGGGGGAGAGAGAGCGAAAAAGAAATAGAATATGATACTGGCTTAAGGAAGAGAAAGTGAGTTAAGATTAGAATCATTGCAACCTAAATCTGAAGGCTACAGTGACCCGGTCCCAGCAAAAGGAAACTGACCCTTGATTATCTCGCTACACCGACAGATGGCGTCCTGACAGCTCAATTCCCCAGTCTTTGGAAAACAAAAGCAGAAACTAATGCAACCTTCACACTAAAGTCGGTCTTCCTCCTCTGGCCATTCCATTCCTCAGCTGAGCCCAATTCTTTCGATGATCATGTGAGCACGTTTTTGAAACCAATCTTTCGAAACAGTAGGAGTCTCTTTTGCTACGATGCATTCGCATGCACACGAAACAATACTCTGGGCACTTCGAGGCTTTACCTATCAATGCTTACCGATTTAACACTCTTAGTTGCCTGTCTGCTCTTTTGTTGTTCGCTTTCTATCTGTCAATCGATCAATGTATGTATGTATGTATGTATCTATCTATCTATCTATCTATCTAATTTCTTCACTATCTACCTATCTCTCTATCTATCTATTTATCTATCTATTTATCTATCTAATGCTCTTCACGATCTTTGTATGTATGTATGTATCTCTCTCGCTATCTAGTTTCGTCACTATCTATCTATCTAGTGCTCTTCACTATGTATGTATGTAAGTATGTATGTATATCTGTATCTGTCTATCTAATTTCTTCACTATCTATCTATATTTATAAGTATGTATCTACCTATCTAAATTTTTCACTATATAATTTCTTTACTATTTATCTAATGCTCTTTACGATCTATCTTTGTATGTATGTATGTATGTATGTATGCATGTAAGTATGTATCTATCTACCTATCTAATTTCGTCGCTATCTATCTATCTATCTATCTATCTATCTATCTATTTAGTGCTCTTCACTATGTATGTATGTATGTATGTTTGTATGTATATGTCTATCTAATTTCTTCACTATCTATCTATTTAATGCTTTTCAATATCCATATATATGTGTATGTATGTATCTACCTACCTATCTAATTTTTTCACTATATAATTTCTTCACTATCTATCTACTGCTCTTCACTATCTATCTATCTATCTATCTATCTATCTATCTATCTATCTATCTATCTATCTTCATACCCGTTCTGGTTTCTTTGGTAAAGAATAAGCTTGACTCAGACTTATTCTTTACCAAAGACAAGAACAAGACAAAGCAGGTCCTACATGTAAAGTTCTGAACTGGTGAGGCTTACTAATGTAACTCGTCACAATATTTGTCATAGTAATAGCATAGCGAGAGGCTAACAAAGTTTTGTTTATGGGCTAAGAACTGCAGGGCGGGAAACAATTAATCGGCAGCAAGTGTGTGTAAACGCAATTGAACCCTGTCAAAGTCAGACAGCACCAACCCAGATATGCTCCATTCTCATTCTCTTCGGACTCTTGTAAAGATAAGAACCGACAACTGTTGAGAAATTCTTCCAGCATCTTTAGCGATGGTATGTATATACGAGTCTCATTTCAGGTCTGAAATGAACTTTTGACAAAAGAGCTCCATTGACAGTATGACCGCTCATCAGGATTGTAGCAAACTTAAGATCGGCTCAGCGATGATGACAGATTAATAGCTTTGGAGGTACTGAATGATACCAGCCAGTCATGCGCCCCATTAATCTGTGAGAGTCTGGCCAGAGGAGAGATCAGCTGTCAGGCATTGGTCATCCAGATATTTGTGTTGTTCATGATGACGGTCGTCTTCGAGTATAGAATCCAGAGGTTAGCAGTGAATATTTCGAAGACAGTAGGAAAGCGTTGTTCAGGTTAGCAGTGGATATTTTGGTAAAAAGTAGGAGAACGGAGTTCGTCCTTCTGTTTCTCTTCGCCTGACAAGCTGGAACTGGACATTCGGGTAGAGTAAACAAAATGGCCGCCTTTATATACGACGGATTGAATGTTCTACGTCTTCTGATTGGTTAACCTTCTATTGGTGGACTATAAAGTGAGTCAAGTCATTTGGGCTCTCTCACTAATTACATATATATACACAAAAAAAAACTGCAACAATTTGGAGGTGCATTCACACACCGTGGTATCATATGCATTTGGTTATTAGTAATAAGCAGTGTCACTTCTTGGTTTACCATACATTTTTGTTTTTGTCTACATATTTCATGTAAAAGAAGCACGTTCGAATTTTGTCCTCGTGATTGGTCTCTTCATAGTTGTTCCAATGTCGTCTTCCTTTCTATCCATATTTGCCTGTTGTTTCTTTAAAAAAAGAAATCGCATTGCTTTCTCAGTTTCTTCTTGCTTTCCTTCATTACCTTCTGTTGGAGTTTTGCAGCTTTCTTTCTGTGTCTGCTATCAACAATGTTTCATCTGCATACCTTATGTTTTTTTTTTAAGATTGTGGACCCTAAAAATGAATGCTTGTAGAATCTCCAGTTCTCTCAGAATCGTCTCCCTGAATAAATTGAATAAGTCTTTGTGTAGGAAAAAATAAATAATGATGAGAGGGGGGGGCAAAAAGTGCAGTGCAACGCTCGCTGGCAGGCCAGCTGTTTTTTCATCTTCTTCGGTCGCCTCAAGGAAATGGATTGAGTGGCTCCCTTTCTCGACCGTTACACTGGGCAGTTATGGAACAGACACCAATTCAGACGCGCCTACTTCAACTTTCTCTTTGTCTATCTGTCTGTCAATCCGTACGTCCAACTCTAACACACGCAGTCCGCCGAATGATTTCTGTTTTTTTTGTTTGTTTTTTTTTTGGTGCTGCTGGCACCCCGCTTTTTATGCTATTCCAAGACGGCCAAAATTTACATGTGTGCAAATATCGTCTCGTTTTGGACGAGATAGGCGCGCATAAATTGCCTTTAATAGCGGCCATATTTCTTTTTTGTCATCACTTTGCAGGCAAGACTCGTTCGCTCTCGTTTCGAATTCCGACGTAAGTCATGTCTTTCGTTACACTCTGGCTGTCCCAATACACTGTCGGATTTCAATATTGTTAAGATTGTGGCTGACAATAATGAATCCTGATAGGACTTTTAGAATCGCCTCGCCGTATCGGTTGAATAAGTCCGTTTAGCGTCAACTTACGTCACAAAAAATGTTCGAATTTCTAAGTAAGCTTGGCTTATCCGGGAAGGATATTAGTATAATCCAGAACTTATATTTGGAGCTAACCATTTACACGTTGCAATAAAATGAATAGAGTAAATATACAAAAATAGGAAAGAACGTCATACAAGGTGTCTTCTAACCAAACTTATTCAAAATTTACAGTGGAATCATCCTGAGAGAATTAGACGTTCTATTAGGATTCATTAGTGTCGGCCATAATCTTAACAACATTAGATATGCAAATGACACAGTGTTGATAACAGACACAGAGAGAAAGCTACAAAAACTTTTACAGAAGTGAGTGAAAGAAAGCAAGAAGAAAGAATTAGACATAAGCTGCAAGAAGACAGAATTAGTAGACTGCTTAGCCTTTGGGTGCTTCCTGGGCTATCCGAACATACCCTCGGATTTCTGTGTCACACTTTCAGTCCTCGGTTAAAACCCTTCCCAGATATTTAATTTGTTGCAATTGTTTGATTTTGGTATCTCCGACCTGCAATTGGCACTTTGGTCTCACCCCTTTTGCTAACAACCCTTCATTCTGTCTTCTTGCTGTTGATGTTTAATTCTTTCTTTTCGCTTTCCTTCATTATCCTCTGTAGTTTTTGTAGCTTTCTTTCTGTGTCAGCAAACAACACTGTCTCATCTGCATACCTTAAGTCTCTAAGATTATGTAGAACCACATTTCTGTTGCTTCAAGTCTTTTCTTCATCTTTGGGGAGGATTGTCCATCGCTCACTTCCATAAAAGTGGACCGTTATCACGTAACATTTTAGTACACTTTCCCTTGTTTCTAGAGAGATGTTTTATATTTCTTAGTACTATGCTTAACTTTTGGAATGCTTCAATGGCCATTCCAATGTGCTTTCGGATTTCATTGTCACATTTTTCTCCCTCGGTTAAAACCATTCCCAGATATAATAAATTGTTGCACTGGTTTGATTTTTGAATCTCCGATTTGCAATTCGAACTTTGGGCTCACCTCTTTTGCTAACAACCCTCTATTCTGTCTTCTTGCTGTTGATGTTTAATTATTTCTTTTCGCTTTCCTTCACTATCGTCTGTAGTTTTTGTAGCTTTTTTTTTCTGTGTCAGCAAACAACACTGTGTCATCTGCATACCTTAAGTCTCTAAGATTTGGTAGAACCACATTTCTGTTGCTTCAAGTCTTTTCTTCATCTTTGGGGAGGATTGTCCATCCCACACTGCCATAAAAGTGGACAGTTATCTCGTAACATTTTAGTACACTTTCCGTTGTTTCTAGCGAGATTTTTTTAATATTTCTTAGTAGTCTGCTTACCTTTGGGATGCTTTCTTGTCTATCCAAACATTCCTTCGGATTTCAGTGCCACACTTTTCTTCCTCGGTTAAAACCCTTCCCAGATATTTAAATATCCGCACTTGTTTGATTTTGGTATCTCCAATTTAGAATTATTCACACTTTGGTCTCACCCCTTTTGCTAACAACCCTGCATTCTGTCTTCTTGCAGTTGATGTTTAATCCTTTCTTATCGCTTTCCTTCACTACCTTCTGTAGTTTTTGTAGCTTTCTTTCTGTGTCTGCAAACAACACTGTATCAACACTGCATTTCTTATGTTGTTAAGATTGTGGCTGAAAATAATGAATCCTAGTAGGACTTCTAGTTTTTTTTTTTTCGGAAGCGCCTCGCTGTATAGGTTGGGTAGGTCTGGTGAGAAGACATGCCCTTGTCTTACACTCTTTCTATTTTTGTGTATATATTTTCCGTATAAGTCTTAATCGTTGGCTTTCTGTTTCACTCACCAGAAGCATTACTTTCTCTTGTGTCATCACGTGCCACCTATTTTACGTTTGCAAAAAAAAAAATTTACTTCCCTATCTGTCTATATTTTTGAGAAGAGATATTGTAATTATTTACGCTATTTACATTGTTCGGACTGTTGTCCTAATCATCGTTTCCATATTCACGACGTTTCGGCTGTTGTACACTCCGGCCTTCTTCAGATGATAGGAATTTTCCACCGACCTCTTTCATTCATTCACCAGGATAGAGTGTTCTATTTCCACAGAACATGTCTATTCCAGGTTCTATTTTTTTTAACCATAGGGGCATGTGTCTTTGAGAACACATGGCCCAGTGGATAAAAGCGTTGATTGAATCCAGTGACTTGACCCAAAGAGTTGTGATTTCAATATCTGACTATAGCAAAGGTGAACAAAAATTTGGAGAATTGAGTTAATCTGATACTGATACATCTGGAAGAGGCAGGACACATGGAACTAGAGCAATCTACCCCGGTGGACGAAATAAAGAGTTCAGTTTGAAATTCCAATCTTTTCAATTTATTTCCCCTACCTATCTTATCTATATCCATTTTTCGCCGTTTCTTAATCAGTCATTGGAAGACAGTGGACGGTAAACAAATTGAATTAAATAGAGGTTTCGATTTTAAATTCCCAGAAGGTACCTGTTCCTAATTTGGTCAGTTTCCCTCTTTATTTTTAATTCTGTTCTTTTCCGTTTTTGTCCTCATCCAACCGTTTGTCAAAGGCATGAATTCACCATTTCATACAACATATATTTGTTAAACATTTGTATCAATAAATCATTATTACTTCAAAAAACAAAACAAAAAAACCCCAAAAAAACAATCTCCTAAGCCTGTCTCTCATCAAGGAAGAAAAGAATTAGTTTCATATTGGGCTTTTTCTCATTGCCGATAATAATGCTTATGTTCTTTACAAGTACAGTGAACGTCCCTTACATTTGAAAGGGATTTTAATTTAATTTCCAAAAATGTGACATCACTTTCCCCAAAACGTCGTGCCGTATCCTGGGAGATAATCTATCATTAAGGAATAAAAGAATTAGTTTCTCACTGGCATTTTGTTTTCTTTAGCAATGAGGATTATGTTCTTTACAAATCAGTTTAACGTTTCTTAGATTTGAAACGGGATCTTTCAATAATCTCCAAGTATGCGACATTTCTTTGCGAATATCCTCATAACATATCCTGGCAGGTCGTCTATTATGAACGAATAAAAGAATTAATTTCACACCGGCTTTGTTTATTTTTTTTTAACAATATTTTCCGGCTTTAAGTAGGTTGGTAAGCCGTAAAAAAACGAATCACTCAATCAATATCACCGTTTTTATCTAATTTCTGTTTTTCGTTTTTCATGTCTTTCATCGGCATTCGATAAAAAGTTTCCTTATTATTTTGGCCTTTACTTTTAATCTCATTGTCCGTTATCTAGCCACAGTCATTCCTATCGAAAATCCTGTTTTTTTTACATCCTGGCATTTAGCCTCCGGGCACTGAGTGCAAAAACCTTACGATTTACTCACATCGCTTTACTTCAATAATATTAACTTAATCTCTTGCACGTCTCACCGATGTTGCTATATAAGTTTACTAAAATTTTACACTTACTTTCATTTTCACTTTCTATTTCTTTACGTTTTCATATCTATTCTTTTTACATTATTTATGTACATTATTTACATTATTCGGACTATTGTCCTCATCTTTGTCGCCATATTTATCACAACGTTTCGGGCGTTGTACGTTCCGGCCTTCTTCAGGTGGTTGGAATGTCGAACTGAACCCTTTATTCCGCTCACTGGGGTAAACTGTTCTAGTTCCACGTGTCATGTTTGATGGATGTCAGTTATCAGTTATCTCCTGTTAATTTTCCCTCTGAAAGTTCTCCACTACCTTAACTGGGTATTGAACTCACACTCTTTAGGTCCTGTCTAACCAATGCCTTTTTCCACTGTGTCATGTGTCCTTGAGGAACGTTGTGATAAATATGGCGACAAAGATGACAGTAGTCCGAATAATGTAAATAATGTACATCTCAGAAATATAGACAGTTACTAAATGGCCGGAACATTGTAATAAATATGGCGACAAAGATGAGGACAATAGTCCGAATAATGTAAATAATGTACATAAAACCTCATATCCGAAATATAGACAGATACTGAATGGCCGAAACGTTGTAATAAATATGGCGACAAAGATGAGGACAATAGTCCGAATAATGTAAATAATGTACATTAAACCTCATCTCAGAAATATGGACAGACCATTCTTTTTACTTTAGGACCTTCTAAATCCTTGAACGTTTTCTTTACATCTTTAGGTCTATATTTTTTTGATTTGATTCTCCTTTTTTAACCTTTTAATTCACCCCGTATGTATTTATTTGAAACGCGATAATTTCCATTTTACTTTCACTTTCTGTTTAAAATTATTTTTCGTTCCCCGTCCATTTTCATTTTAAGCCGTAACTTCTTTGCGCATCAAACCATTTCATACATATTCTGTGCTTTGCAGTCCTTCTTTAAATTTCAGTTCAACATCCTTTCGGTATTTACCATTTCTCTTTTCTTTGCATTTATCATGGTCTGAATAACTTGTAATTCTTAAGAAAGTGAAACATTTTTAAATCCTGTTTTATTTTACATTCCCTTTCAATTTCGGTTCAAAATTCTTTCAGTATTGAATTATATCGTCATCTTTTTTTTTTGCGGATTTTCGTGTGGCGATCCATCCTAATTCGCCAACGTATCAAATCATTTTCTTCAGTCTCCTCGCTTTGATTTTTCCTTTCATTTTCTATTCACGTTTCCACCTGCATTAGCCTTTCTCTGGTATCTTCACCTTTACTTTCAGTTTCACTCTCATTAATACTTGATAACAACTCGTCCTACTTTCATTCGTACTTTCACTTTCACTTTTCATTTTACATGCTATTTATCACCAGAATAAACGAATTTTGCCGTCCTTCTTTTATGTTTTCCCGTTCTGTGCAACACTCTTGATATCTTTTCAATATTTATTAGTGTATATGGAATTCTTCAAGTGATATTTTCTCTTCCTTCGAAATAATTCTCTCTATATTCACCTTTTCTTGATAGTAAAAAAACACCTCAAAGTTTGTCGCTAAATAAAAGGCTATTGGCAATGCAGAATGAAAGGAAGCCTGTCATTATCACTAATTGGTCGACGGTTACGAACTTGATGAAGGGATAGCAACCTGACCATACGAGACACGACAAAATTAATCGTTAGTCATAGGTGCATATATACTTCGAGCTGTGAATTTATGCATATGTATATATGTGTGTATGTGCGTGTGTGTGTGTATAAATACAGACACACAAACATACATATATACATATATATATATATATATATACATATATATATATGAGAGAGAGAGAGAGAGAGAGAGAAAGATGCAGATATATAAACAATTACATACATAAAGTTAGACATATACATCCGAATTTACTTCGATGTAGACAGATTTGAGCAGAGGATGTATATGACTCATCTATCTATCTATCTATCTATCTATCTATCTATCTATCTATCTATCTATCTATCTCCGTCTGTTCATAACTATCTATCTCAGATGTTCAGTATATCTGTTTATTTTTCTATCTATTTATCTCAGTAGTTCTATAAACACGCACACACACATATATATACATATATATATTTGTGTGGGTGTGCGTATATACTGAACAGAGATAGATAGATAGATAGATAGATAGATAGATAGATAGATAGATAGAGATGGATATATAGATAATGAACAGACTAAAATAAATAAATAGATAGGTAGATAGATAGATAGATAGAGAGAGAGAGAGAGAGAGAGAGAGAGAGATGGATAGATAGATAATGAACAGACCAAAATAGATAGAAAGATAGTTAGAGAGAGAGAGAGATGGATAGATAGATAATGAACAGACCAAAATAGATAGATAGATAGATAGATAGAGAAAAGAGAGAGAGAGAGATGGATAGATAGATAATGAACAGACCAAAATAGATAGATAGATAGAGAGAGAGAGAGAGAGAGAGAGAGATGGATAGATAGATAATGAACAGACCAAAATAGATAGATAGATAGATAGATAGATAGATAGATAGATAGTTAGAGAGAGAGAGAGATGGATAGATAGATAATGAACAGACCAAAATAGATAGATAGATAGATAGATAGAGAGAGAGAGAGAGAGAGATGGATAGATAGATAATGAACAGACCAAAATAGATAGATAGATAGATAGAGAGAGAGAGAGATGGATAGATAGATAATGAACAGACCAAAATAGATAGATAGATGGATAGATAGATAGATAGATAGATAGATAGATAGATAGATAGAGAGAGAGAGAGAGAGAGAGATGGATAGATAGATAATGAACAGACCAAAATAGATAGATAGATAGATAGATAGATAGTTAGAGAGAGAGAGAGAGATGGATAGATAGATAATGAACAGACCAAAATAGATAGGTAGATGAGTCATATAAATCTTATGCTCAAATGTGTCTTCATCGAAGTAAATTCGGATGTATATGTCTATCTATATGCATGTAATTGGTTATATATCTACATATAACTCTCTTTCTCTCTCTTTCTCAATATATATATATATATATATGTATATATCGAGAGAGATAGAAATACAGACAGACAGACGCATGGATAGCGGCTCGGATCGAAGAATCGAGAGAGCCGAATTCGAATTCCATTTAAATCCATCACATTCATTTACGTGTTAATACTTTTGGGAAAGGTCTGAATCCTTTTTTTTTCTCTCTCCAGCTAGGAGTAAATAGTAGCACTGGTTTTCTATAGCTTTCTATGGCAACTTGTCTAGGAGAAGGACAACTCCGAATTAAAAAAACAGCGGAGGGTATTTTGAGGACATTCTGTCACATGGTGCACCATGCCTCTGTATTCGGCCCTTCAAAACGTGTGGATTGTTCTGCACAAAAACCTCTCCACTATAAACAAAACTCATGAGCATATTGTCTGGCTGTCGATCAACTACGGGATAGTCCACAGTATATATATCTATATATATATATATATTCCCTTTCAATTTCGGTTCAAAATTCTTTCAGTATCGTCATCTTTTTTTGGTGGGGGGGATTTTCGTGTGGCGATCCATCCTAATTCGCCAACGTATCAAATCATTTGCTTCAGTCTCCTCGCTTTGATTTTTCCTTTCATTTTCTATTCACGTTTCCACCTGCATTAACCTTTCTCTGGTATCTTCACCTTTACTTTCAGTTTCACTCTCATTTATACTTGATAACAACTCGTCCTACTTTCATTTGTACTTTCACTTTCACTTTTCATTTTACATGCTATTTATCCCCAGAATAAACGAATTTTGCCGTCCTTCTTTTATGTTTTCCCGTTCTGTGCAACACTCTTGATATCTTTTCAATATTTATTTGTGTATATGGAATTCTTCAAGTGATATTTTCTCTTCTTTCAAAATAATTCTCTCTATATTCACCTTTTCTTAATAGTAAAAATCATCTCAAAGTTTTCTATTCAGCATATTGTCTGGCTGTCGATCAACGACGGGATAGTCCACAGTATATATATATATATATATATATATATATATATATATATATATGTGTGTGTGTGTGTGTGTGTGTGTGTGTGTGTGTGTGTGTGTGTGTGAAAAGGAGGAAAGGTTGTCCGTGTGACGAGTTTTATTCATTAGGAGTTCCTCAAACTTATCCAATATATATATATATATATATATATATATATATATATATATATATATGTGTGTGTGTGTGTGTGTGTTTTGTGTGTGTGTGTGTGTGTGTGTGAAAATATATAGAAAATAGGAAAGAACTCGCTAGGTAAATAATACAAAATTCTTTAGTATTTTTGTTATTATTTTTAGAAAAACTGTGCTCAATACAAAAGTAGAGCCTAAATATAATTATTTATTTAAAAATATGATTCCTTCGCTACATAAGAGTTCTCATGTTTCAAAACAAGAGCCGAAAACTTCAATATAATTATTTGAAATAAATTGAATTAAAGTACCAAGCTCTGTTCCATCTTCAAGCGAAATTTTTGGAATAACTAATTCTTGAAATTTACGCGTTTTTATAAGCATATTCATTATTAGAATTAAAATTACTATGGTAACAGCTATAGCAATTATTTAAAAAAGGGGTGTAAGGGTTAATAATTTGTATCAATATCTCAGTTACATTGAAAGAGGTCAAGTCAGGGTAAGGTTGGGGTGTCTAAATTTAAAGCGGAAGATGACATCGTCTAGTCTGGTTAAGTGCCTATGGAGATTTATTTATTTTTTTATTTTATTTTCTTTCTGAAAAGGGTTTTCTGTATATAAAACTGTCATAATTAGCTCACATTTATTTTTTTGACGACTTCATACAGGGTTTTTTATGATTGGGTAGGGCTTTTAATCTTTTTTATTTAGACTATGAAGTTTAAAATTTGTATTTATTATTTAATTGTTTGTTTGTTTTTTATGCTAATTCTTCAATGCGAAAATTTGATGATGTCGGCAAAAAACCGTTAACTCATGTCTATTGTTTAATAAAATTTCATTATTTAGAAACTTGATAATGTGTAGTTTTTCATGTAGGCATAAAGGGCATAGGTGATCCCAAGTTTTACAAGTTCTAGTTTTGTTTATAATTTTCCATTTTACTTTTGGTGTTTTATTCATTTCCTTCAAATGTCAAAAATATTTAGATAGAGATGTCTGATTTCTATTATTAATATTGTTGAAGGAGCTTTTATGCTGTCTCCACCTGGTTTTAAATTCATTTCTTCGTAGACCCAATGTATATCATATTAGTGTTAGGACTTTCAATGGATGAGAGAGTACATTGGTATACCACAGATTTTACGCGGCATATATTTTCCAATGGGTAGTCTTCTGAGTTTCTACAATCACATAATTTTTCACTATTTTTGTCTAATTTAAGTTTCGGGTTTTTATTAATACTATTCTGGCATGGGGGTTTATTCAGGATTTTATTATTGTGTTTTTTATTATAGTTTCTAGATTTTCAGTGCAACTGTAACTTAATTTTAGGGTGTTTTTATTAAAGATTTTACTAAATCTGCTATTTTTAGGAAAGTGTTTTTCAGTTAAGGCTAGGAGTTTATGTCCTAGCTTAATACTAACCATTTGATTGAACGGCTCCCAAATTAAGTTTCGAGCGCTCCGAACCTTTATTTTTAAAATAACATCTTTAAAAATATAGAAAAAGTAAATTTCGGTATTTTTCTGAAGAACATTCCACACACTAACAAACAGAATTATTTCGTTAAACTTTTACAAAAAAAAAAGAGGAATTAATTAGAAGAATGAGAGAGAAAGCATTGTTCTTCCTTCGAGGGAATAACTCAACAAATAAAGAACACGAAGTTTACGGCTTTAAAAGTGAACCTTACCAAAACAGCATCCAATATAATGGCTATAGAACTAGACGAAAGCGCTGGGAATAATAATAACTATGGAACATTTGTATATTCTTTAACCTCTGGAAAATGGGAAAATGTTAGAATGCTGGAAAAACTCAATAAAAGATTAATTAAATTTTCCTCATCAGCCATTTTCAATGAAAGATGCTTGAAAGAAAGGTTGCTGTTCTAATATACTACAATTATATGTATACACACACGCCCCCCCAACACACACACACACACACACACACACACACACACATATATATATATATATATATATATATATATATATGTATATATAAAGAAAGAACAGTAAAATATATAATCCGGTGTTCTTATAGATATTTTTATTTTTACAAAATAGTGCTCAATGTAAATTTACAGAGCATTAATATTATAAATTAATTGATTTAAAATATGCTTTTTTCGGTAAACAGTTCAAACCATGTTAGATTTCATTGAAAAATGCATCCCTACCCAGTACCAAAACGTAGCAATAACTGATACATTAAAATATAGACATATTGAACACCCAGACACCCCCTAGTCTAGCAAAATAGATTTATCTGTAAC
>CAHIKZ030003348.1:342500-425000 GCA_903632075.3 Acanthosepion pharaonis | reverse complement strand
TCTTGCTTCCCAGTCAACTTTGATCTTCTAAAATGTGAATCGTTATCTTCTGTCTTTTCAATTCCTGTTCATTTATTGTCCTCTTTCCTTAATTCTAGTTTTCTTTTTTACATTGTCTAACACTCAGTAAACTCCCTTGCGTCCTAGTGGCTTTATTGCTTTGTTTGAAATGAAATGATTTAAAAAAAATAGTTGCGGCAACAGATCAGATGTGACGTCAATATTCGATACACGGATGAATGGTAGATTTATAAATGTGTAAGATAGATTCGGGCAAGAAAAATAATCTAGGACAACTGAGTGACTCAACTTTCTTAGAAGCAAACTTAGTAATTGACGCTATATAATCATTAAAGACGAACAAGTAAACATCTTACTTCGGTTCGGTTCTAAGAGGTTTTCATCATATATTGCCGAAAAAGGGTATAAATAACTTCGTTTAGTTTAGTTACTTGTAAACGATACAAAATATGTCCATTATTGCTAAAAGGAATAATTCTTGATGGAAGTTGCCAAACAGAATCACTCATACAATCAATAATTATCATTGATTTAATAAACTGGATAATATGTACTTCAAGGGTCGAAGTTAACATTGTTCCGTCTTTGTCTCGAGGCCTATAAGACATTAGTTTGGGACGACAGTTTAGGTTTGTTTTTTTTTTTACTCTGACTGTATCATAGAAAATGTTTTACTTAATATCCTTAAGGAAAGTAAATTCTTGAAAACAGTGAGGGACTTTTAATAAATGTTCGTAGGTGGAACTCGTTGCAGAATATTGGGGAGCTCATAGACTTTTCCTTCTGTGTGAAATAAGTCCTATGTTGGATCTGAAGAGACGTCCGCTGCCAGCGCGGGATAGGTTAGAAGCGTTTAGGGGATGGAGATTTCTTCTTCAGTTGTTTTTTTGTTCTGCCGCTTCCGTCTCCCAATAGATAGATAGATAGATAGATAGATAGATAGATAGATAGATAGATAGATAGATAGATAGATAGATCGTCGTTGGCGAGACTCGTTGGCGAGTATTGAGGTGCCTATAGACATTTCCTTCTGCGTGAAATAAATCCTATGTTGGGCCTGAAGAGCTGTCCGCAGCCACCTCATGGTAGAGCAGGAGGGTTCAGAGAATGGAGACCTCCGGTTTTCTTAGGTCTACTGGCGTTTTCGGAGGAGATATGCCGTAAAACAAAACAAACCAAACAAATCCAACACCGGTAAAAAGTAGTGGTTAGGACTTAAAGTGATTAATAAAGCCATACATTTTATTTTTTCAATTCTGGGTTATAAACTTGATAAATCATTAACAGATACTAGTTGTATATTATGTTTTCTGCTTACTAAAGAAAATTAAAAGAAAAATAATAAACAAACACGAAAAATATAGTCACGGCGCAAAGCAATTGTAAATGAAGGATTTATAGGGGGTCAGCCAATTCGTATTGGTTATAAATAGAAATAAAAACTGACCCTCTACAATTTTTACAATATCAAATGTAACAAAGACAACAACAAGAGAAATAATCTGAAGAAATTATGAATTTGTTCAACAATAAATATTTTTTTATAAACACAACAAATACATAATATATAGTGCAAATGTTGATACACACAATAGAGTTCTTTGGTGTGTGTTATTGATAGAATTTGAGTTACTGTACTGTATGTGTGAAAATGACAAGGTTTAGTTAGCTATATTTTTTTTGTAGGAAAATTAAACAGATGTTTTTTTGTGTATTAAATAGAAAAAAGTATTGTTCTTGACTCACTGATTGTTATAGAGTTATCGCTCATTAACCAGAGATTCTTGTGGAATGGAATATTTTGTGGGAGTGAGCGTTAAGCCTGGAGATGGTTGACAAAGTTTGTTGTTGTATTGAAGATAAAGTTCGTCTCCTTTGCTGTGCTGATTTCCACTGAAGTCAAGTGAATTGGTTTAATATTTTAAGTGCCCACTGACCAAGTCGCGTCGAAGTTTCGTTTTTATTAGTTCTCTTGGTCACGTGGAGAGGCTCGTAAACATGTTTACATTTTATGGCGTCAACTAGAGGTCAAAATTTGGGTCGGTACCTTCGGACGTAGTTGACGCCACCTAATTAATATTTTACAACCAATCAAAATACATCAGTTGTTATATTTGGCTGGGAGCCTCTATGTGTTTAACTTGCACAACATTTAAGATTTAAAAAAATGTAGGAATCTGATTCTACAGGTTCTTCGATAAACTCTTTAAAAACATTTTTGATGATGAACAGCTGAAAGGCGCAAAATTCTTTAAATTAAAAATAGAATGTATAAATATAATTCTTAAAGTGTGATAGAAGTTACTCTGAGCATGAAAATTAATGACATTAGTTTCCGTGTAAAAAAAAAAGAAGTTGATTTAGAAATGATAACAAATCGAAAAAAAAAATGCATTTTGGTTTCGGGATAGTTGAAATGATTTTGTTTTTATTCTGCACCTGTAGGTCTAAGTCCGTGCTCTTTACGTATAAGTATACAAAAAAAATATGTTCCATATTTTTCACGAAAATCAGTAATTTAAATCTGTAACATTTCAAGGAAGGGCGAGAATATATGCACGATAACACAAGACACAAAGAACAGATGCAAATGTGGACTGAGTTGAAAGCTTGGTACGCTCAGATCAAAGATGAAGTGTTCAGTATAAAAAAAACCCCAAAAAACATGGACTTTGGCCTGACAAGTGGATTCTCCATAATGACAATGCTCTTCTGCATCGCGTTTAGAAGTTCACGACATCCTGACTAAGAAATACATCACAAAAATGGCCCACCCACGTTATTTAAGAGACTTGTGATTTTTGGTTATTTTCAAAATTGAAAATGCCCTGACAGAACAAATATATCTTTGTTATGCAGCAAAAACTGACAACATTATTAAAAGGTATCATATTTTATTTTTTTTGATCCCATGACACGTAGGGTCCCCATTTGTACTGCAGACGCAGTAGAAGTGGTGTTTCTTGGGAAAGATAGCCTGATGGAGCCCAACCTCTTCCGGTTTTGAATTCAGAGTTTTTGTTCCGGTTTCCTGTTCCAAGGGTATTAGCACGAAAGTGAATGTAATGGATCCGACGGGAATTCGAACTCGGCTCTCCGATTCTTCAATCCGAGCTGCTATCCACTATACTACCGTGCTTCTTCTCTCTGCTATACTCATTGGTAAAAGTGCTCAATACATATAAAGCCTAACGTAAATGTAAAAGTAGACACTAAGGTCAACGCCGAGCGGCGATAGACTGAATCCGACTTCAACTCAAACCTGATTTGCGGTAAGGTTCACTCTTTACAAAGCCAGGAGCCACTTGAGGTAGACGGTGACGCTAGGAGGAAAATTGTATGGCTAGGAGTGGGAAAATAACGGTTGACTCTAGCCTTAAACAGGTTAAAAATGTAGTGATTGGGGAAACATTCTCATGGAAGTCCGTTCCACAGAGCAGTGGTTTGCGGGAAGAATCTGTTCCAGTGGAACTTACTTCTCCCCGATGGAATACTGAGGGAATGTGGGTAGCTTGCTAAGTAGCATGCCGTGTCCTTGCCGTAAAGGTTTGGCTTAGCAGGACCGGAGAATGTAGTTCGTCTGAGCACTTTCCATGGAAGTAACGACAGGATTGCAACATCCCGCCTTTGGGAGAGCGGTTGGAGGCTGGAGAAGAATTCGCCACCCACAAGAACTCGGGGACGCTTTTGGACTATACTGAAGCGTTGACCGTCATATGGGTTGATATATTAGCCCAAGATTTAGCATTAATTCTCTCAAATGATTGAGGCGATATAAATATATATATACATATATAATAAATGAAAATAGGAAATAAATCTTAATTTCAAGGTCGGAAATCAATGCAAAAATGTGAAAAAAATATTATTCCCTTTCCCCATGAGCCCCAAGTAAAACAAGACTGAAAATTGGTGAAATTAATGACAGTGAAGTGAGTGTCTTTGAGTTTTTAATGTCTATGGCATCGGTGATTGGTTGGACAAAATCATTGCCAGACTTGGTCCATAATGAAGGAGATAATGAAGAAGCATCGAAAAAATCGTTTGGCACCAGTTCGAAGCAAAGATAATAACATGGCTGTGAGCAGAAGTGTTCATTAGTCCGATCTGCATGTATTTATTTTAATAGGAATGTATATATAAATAAGCCAGAATGCATTTCTGCGAGCAGCTCGGAGAAGATAACTGCGTATGTGTGTGTGTGAGAAAGAGAAAATATGCGTGCTTATGTAGGTAGGAGAGTGTAAACAAGTCATATATCTTAGTATATAGTTATGTGTGTGTCTGTGTGTGTGTGTGTATTTGTACGGGCGCTTGTGCGAGTGTATGTGTGGATATTATGTCTATATGAATAACTATTTTTAAAAAATGATCTCAATTGATGGGAAAGTATGTGTGTGTATGCAAATTTTCTACTGGTAAATGAATAAGCCATATTCCTATCTATCTATCTATCTATCTATCTATCTTTATTTTGTTCATATCTATCTATCTATTTTGTTTCTCTCTCTCTCTCTCTCTCTCTCTCTCTCTCTCTCTATCTATCTATCTATCTATCTATCAATGATGGACTCTCCCATTGTTTTCGACGAATGAGTGTCCTTCAGTTCAGTTTTTATGTTTATGTTAAGTATGAGACAACAATCGTGCACGGGATTTGCAAACAAATCCACACGAATGGCATACTGAAGGGTTGACCGTCATATGGGTTGATGTATTAGCCCGAGATTTAGTATTAATTCTTAATTCTCTCAAATGATTGAGACGATTCATTTCAAAGTTAGTTATACCTCGGTAGCAGGTATTTCTTCTCATTTTGTCGGGTTTTCAACAGCAATTTCGTACTCCTCTATAGGGATGTTTGCAACATTTAAATTGTATTTAATTTTATCCTTGAAGCGTAACCAAGGACGGCCTACATTACGCTTAGCATGAAAAAGTTGGCTATAGATGAAGATTTTGGCATCCGATCATCACTCATTTTGATGAGATGAACAGCCCAACTGAACTGTGATTGCATCCGACGAACCTGTATCCTATAAGGAACCGTCATATAGCCTGACGTGCCTTAACCGATTGGGCCACAAAGGATCGTTCGGTTAGCAAGGTGGTTTTACTGCTTTTAAACTACAATCTTCCATGATTCTCTCATATACATTCATATCTGTCGGAGGGCGAATATTTTCTGTGAAAATTTCTCGGACATTCAGGCCGGTAAATGTTGTTTAACAATGTTTATTATAAACAGAGCATTTGCTTAAATATTTGTATCTATAAAAAGAATATATAAACATAAAAATGTCTTAAAATAATTGTCGAACTTTGTCCATTTCATAATCTGTGACGTCATTTTTTTACGTTTGGATGCCACTTTATTTCTCTATCATGAACAAATATAAAATTTTTTATTCCCTACCAAATACAATGCTCAATGCTTCACTTTTAATAGGACAGTAATTCTATTCTGTAGGATTTTTTGCCTTTGATGCGAATGATATAGGTAACTATTTCCCATTATGCATCTGTTCCATTTCAGCTCCTAGTCCATGTTTGCTGGCATCTGTAGTAATTCTAGTTGGTAACTGAAGGTTGTAGAATTGTAGTATTGGTTGACTATCATTTTTTTAGATTGTTTATTGCTTCAATCTGCGATGTTTCGAACGACCATGTTATGTCCTTCTGTAAGAGTTGATGCAATGGCGTTGTTATCTCTGAATAGTTCGGGAGGAATTTACATATACATATTTACTGTTTTTTCATTCTATGTACAAGTATTTAATAAACCTCTTCTTCTTTGCTTCCCTTACTTAGTCTTCTGTTCCTTCGATACTGTCTAACTACGACCTTCCTAATTCTCAGCTATTTTGACCGAAGACATTACAAAAGTAACTTTCTTCTTTTAATAAATCATTTTTTAACACTCCCCTCAAAAGAAAGCGTAATAAACAAACCTCATCTATTGTATTATTTCTTTTTTATTTACTCTGTAATTAATTTTATATAATTTTACATTTCTTTTATATTATATAAATTTTTATATCAGATTTAAGAATATAATTGTCTTTTTCTTGTTTTGGTTCCTGTAGAAAAATCATATGAAACCAAAAGGTTTTCGTTGGAGTTTATCATCTTTTCTATTTCATTTGTTGATTAAGATGAGGTGCCACTTTATTCCTCTACCATGAACAAGTGTCAATATTTCTTCAATATATTCTGTTTTCTTTACAATTTCCCATTTTGAATTTATCGCCGCATCATTCATATATTCATAACTTTAAGGATAGTCATCAAGTATTTGTTGAGTCTTGTTCGATACAACTCATTTTCTCCTTTTTCCTTTTATTACGTTTTCTTCTGTTACATCCTTTTCTTTTGGCTTCTTTCTTTCCATCAATAGTGTTGTAGTCGATGGGTTTAGTTTTTCCTTTGTTCAAATGCTAGAACCTGCCTATGTCTCCCTTGCGGATGTTAAAACCATTCTACTTACTTTTTTTTTCTTTCAGCTCCCAGGACCAGCCATCATTTTCTTTGTGAATACTGAAACCATTCTACTGTTTGTCAAGACAGCCTTCTTAAATAGCCACCAATCGGTTCCGAATTTAATTTGAAAACCAAGGAGACATAATTTATTATCACAAAATGTATCTCTTTAAACCACACCTGTTTGCAAACTTTATTTTGGTAAGTTTTGAGGCCATTAGACTTTAGCGACCTTTTTTTTACAAATATTGAAAACCAAATTTTATGCATGCATCTTTTTGTTATTAACCGTTTAGTTTCATTTTCGCGGTTCTTTTACAATACCAGCTTCAGTCTCACATATACAAAGTTTTACATATTAAATTTTCTTCAAGCGATTTCTTATAGTCGTGCTTCATTTTAGCACATTTTTAAGAATACGTGTTAGTAACTTTCTTTTAGTAAATCTTTTTTAACACTCCCCTTCAAATAAAGTGTAAGAAACAAACTTCGTCTTTTGTATTATTTTTCATTTACCTTTTAATTATTTTATATAATTTACATTTCCTTTTATTATGTAAATTTTCATATTTGTTATAATTTAATTAATAAATACTTAGTAACAATAAATGTCTGCAGCCCGTGAAAGAGAGCCACGAAAGAATGATAAATGCATATATTCATAAGAGTCATGCATATCTCTAACAAACTATTTTCTTCTTTCTTAAATATACATATAAAGAATTGAGAAAATATGCTTTAAAATGTCCTTTAAATGCGTCTTTTTCGCATGCTTCACAGGTTTAATTCGTGTGCGAACACTGGTACACAAGCACAGAAGATGACTCAGGAGTGTGGAAAGAATTTTAAAAATGTCAAAGAAATAATTTAGAACAATAAAAGTCTTGAAAAAATGTTCGAATTGAATGTTGCTTTATGTTTGTGAACACTAAATCAATTTTAAAAAATTAAAATAAAAATCCCCCGAAAAATCAAACGCTATTCTTCAATCGTTTTTTATTATCTCCCTTTGTTTCTTTCTTCCATTTTGTTTTGTTTTTTTATTTTTGTCTGTTATTCATAATTTTGTTATTTCATGACAGACTCCGTCGTTTTGCTTACAGGACTTTAGATGAAACTGTTTTAAGCAAAGATTTAAAAAAAATAAAGATGAGTAAAAAAGAATTAAAAAAAATAAAGATGAGTAAAAAAGAATTAAAAAAAATATTTTTTTTTTGTTCAGATTCTATTTTTGAATCTTTTTTGTTTTCTCGAAGCTTATTCAATATTATATTTAATTATATTTTCTTAATTTTAATTTTCCTTTAATCCAATGCCTGTTTTCATTCTTTTTATTTTCCGCCTCACTAATCTTATTTATATCATTTAGCCATTTTATTTTGTTGACACTTTTTACTTTCTGTTATTTTAACACCAACTCAATATAAAACAAATTCCTTTGAACAATATTATAAAGCAAGGGATTATGGGAAGAACAGAACTTGGAAGTATGTTTGGGCATTTTCTTTCCAATCTTGTCAACATACATGCATGCATATATGCATTATATATATATATATATATATATATATATATATATATATATATATATATATATATGAATTTGAAATCCTTAAAATTCCAAGAGTCTATTTAGCAATTGTTGCAGTTTGGCGGACTGTAATATTATTTATTTATTAATTTAATTATTTTACTGTAATTCTGTCTAAGCTTTAGGTTTGAATGTTTCTATGCAAAAGCCATGCAAAACAAAAGAAAAATCTCGTCTTCATGATTAAGTTAATGAAGTCAAACGTTTCAGACGTATGAAAGGGAATGACAAGAAAAGTATAGCATTCCTTTTTTTTTTTAAAGCGGCAAACGGATGAAGTTGGAGGGGAATGAAGGAATTTTCAGGCTGGCTGTGGGCCTTCAAGAGTTAAAAATCTAAATTAATCAGCGCTAGAACAAAGAAAATGAAAACTCCTTATTCTTAAACAAACAAAAATAAAAAAAAAACAATAAACAAACCTTATAAAGCAGTAAGGTTTAAATTTTTTAAAAATCAAATATTTTTCAGCTTTATATTTCGAGCGGCATTACACCAAACATCCATCGCTTCTTACCATGTAAATTTTTTATCCTATATATATATATATATATATATATATATATATATATATATTTATCGTTATTATAGGATCATTTTTAACTATATATATATATATATATATATATATATATATAGTTAAAAAATGATCATATAATAACGATAAAAATACCCCAGACTTAATAATGAAAATGTTATTAAGTGGAAAGACCAAAGGATTCTTTTATTATTAACTTATATTTTCAAATACTCTTTAGAACTGTAGTAGGATTATGTAGTAGTAACACCATATGGAAATATACACTTTCCTTTTCACTAAGAGAGTGACAAAGAAAACTCTCTCTCTCTCTCTTCTCTTCTCTTATACACATACTTGCTTTCTTTTCCTTCTATTGTTCTTATCCTCGGTAACTGACAGAACCCGGACATAGCTTATGTGGCTCAGCGAACGTCTTGAAAAAAAATCAACTAACGAAAACACGTCCCGCCAAAAATCAAACGGAAAACACGGATATGTCAGGCCAAAATGAAAAGAAGATAGAAAAACGTGCGTAGCAGAAAAAGTGGCAAATTGGTTCGTTGTAGCTGTTCTAGGCGCAAGGGTTGGAGATTCATCGACTATGAGTTTGACCAGATGTACAACTCTAGAAGAAAAAAGAAGATAGGATGATTTCAATTAATGAATTTCTGTCAACGAAAAAACTCAACGACTCCGTGTAAACTCTTAAATCACAAAAAGACTAAGACGATAGTCAACCACATTAACAACTGTATCCACATGGAGTCAATAAAAAATGATACTATAGACAGTAAATTTGGCCTTTTCTTATGTATTAGCCCAACGTTCATCTCTGAATACTGTAGAACATTCAGAATTCTAGATGCATTTTTTCTTGGAAATTCTTGCAGAAATCAAATAGACATCGAATTTGAATTAAACTTTCAAGAATTATTCACAAATGAATTGAATTATTTTAGAAATTTTTTTTTTACAAAATATTGGTAAAAAACATATATTTTTACATCTGTTACCCTCAACACATTGATTTGGAATTAAACTTTCGAGAATTATTCACAAATGAATTAAATTATTTTAGAAATGTTTCTTTTTTTTTTTTTATAAAATATTGGCAAAAAAAAAACATATATTTTTACATCTGTTACCCTCCACTTATTTAATTTTATTACATTTCGAGAAATTCATTTTTATCGGGTTTAACGTTTATATTAGCAGAAATCCTTGATGATTTAAACTGATGATTTAAAATAATCAATTTAATTCTGTAAAACAGGATCCCTAGTTCTAGAAGATCTGGTGTGAACCGTAAAATAAAAATGAAATAAACTAAGACATTGCAGCGGACCGGAGGTTTTTACATTTTGTGATATGAACGCGTATGGTGTTCTGAAATAAAGTCCACTACAAACATAACGGACTCAAGATGAGTCCACCCAAAAGAAATGTAAAAGAAAACAACCAAGAAATGCTATATATATGTACAAAAATATATGTACCATGCTATATATATATATATATATATATATATCACACGAGAGATCACATTTTTCAAGTGTGTCCGCTGAAAAGTGGAGGGAAAGAGAGAGAGAGTGATAGAGAGAGAGAGAGAGAGAGAGAGCGAGTGTGTGTGTGTGTGTGTGTGTGTGTGTGTGTGAGAGAGAGAGAAAGAGAGAAAAGTTTTCTCAAGTATTTATAGTTTAAGGATAGAGTCCCCTAGGAACAGTTTGGACAATTAAGAAATTAAAGAGGAGTTAATTTAATTAGAAAAGCTTTTAATTGCTTTTATGAATAATATATGTTACGGTCATTATGTATAATAAATTTTAAGTAAAAATGGGTTGACACATATAACCTGAGAGTCTTTTTTATATAATTTTTAACTAACTTGTAATCTAAAAAAATTTAGAAAAATATTCTACGTAATTGAATTTTAGTGATGTTAGCTTTAAATTTACTATAATTACCGCATATATTTTCTGATAATGTCGTGTATAGATTTTTAGCATTCTGTTTCCATTTGATTGTATTATATTATTATTATTTTCGATTCAGCGAATACTATTGGTCGAAAAAGATTTTAGTGCATTTTCTATGTAATAGTTTCTTTCGATGTCAAATTTCGTGCAAACAGTGGATCACAGAGATTTAATTTAAGTCTGATTGCTGATTGGTTGTTTAATGTAAAAGTATATAAAACGACTACGTAATCTCGTTTGCCGCCAATATTTTTTTAACAAGTTTTGGAGCCGGTCACGTGACCTAAAACAAAATAAATACAGAAATGCGACCGGATTCCATTAGTGAGACAAGGAGAATTTAATTACAGCGTACACCGCTGCCGAATGCATTTCTCACTGTTTGATATTTATTTCCAGCCGTGGAATTTTTCATCAGTAATAATTTATCTTGCAACTGTTAGCTTGAGAACTCGAAGACCTCAAAATTCACTCTCGGCACATTTTTGTTCAACAGATTGCTCGGCAAAGAATTCTTGATAATTTATATCAAATCAAGTCAGAAGTGTAAAGTTAAAGTTTCTCTTTCTTTAAAACACGACTTTTGATCTTCAACATATATTCAAATTTTCTCTCACTCAACAAACTTTCAAGAATTATCTACGACGAAATTTTTTGTGGAAGGAAAATACTTTCTTCTTTGGAAACTTTCCTTTCAAACGGAATCTACTTTCGTCGAGTAATTGTAAACGATTATCTTATTTCAGATAAAAAAGTATTTTACCTTTGTCGGAGTTAACTCCTCCTTTAGTACATTAACCCTTTCACCAGGGGTCTCTCTTCCCTGGCTATAAATAGCCGCTGACCTTTCGCCTCTTTTCCCTTAGGCCTGTGCGCCAACACCTTGAGGTAAATCTCTCCTTTAAAACATGGTCACGTTGTCATGGTCGCGCTGATCTTATAAAACTTTCAGTTATCTGTTTGGATAAGTCTTGTTCTTATGTATATCGGCTTTGTCATGTTGAATTGATAATGTTAATTATATTTTATGCATATGTCCTGAAGATGGTTTATTAGACCGAAACGTCCGACGTTGACATATTAACATTAAAACAGCATAATTGTATATAAGGATTTTTGTTTGTTTTTTTCCGTATATTTTTCTTCATATATATATATATATATATATATATATATATATATATATATATATATATATATAAATCCTGAGTCATTTCATCATTCAATCTTGTATATTACTGTAATATAAAGGCATTTTATTATTGATTGAAAATATATCGTTGTCGTATACTTGTGGTGTTTGACAGCCTTGTGTCATACAAGTAAATTAAAATGTTTGTGAAAAGGTTTTCATTAACACACACACACACACACACACATATATATATATATATATATATATATATATGATAAAAAAAATAGTTTTTCATCGTCCCCAGCCCCAATGAGCGGATGTGGTGGTAGGTTTTCGTGGCCAGTAGCTGCCACATATCTGCGTTGAAAGTCGGAGAGGAGTTCACAACTAAGTAGCGTATATTCGGCAAGTAAAACTCCCCAATTAAAACCACAAGCGATGTCCGCCAAATGGAAATCTCGCCTTGGTCACCGACACATGGCCGATGATTTCCTCGGGAGAACTATCCACCATGACCGTTGATTTCACATACAGCAACCTATACCGGCAGCAAACAGCATGCATGCGCATAGAGAACAAGTTCAGTGAATATACAAAAATAGAAAAGGGCGTAAGGCAAGGATGCGGTTTCTCACCGGACCTGTCCAACTTATACAGCGAGGTAATTCTGAGAGAATTGGAAACCCTACCGGGATTTAGCATTGACGGCCACAATGTTAACGACATAATATACACAGATGACACAGTATTGATAGCAGATACGGAAAAGAAATTACAAAATCTCCTACTGAAGGTAGCGACGGAGAGTGTGAAGAAGGGACTAAGCATAAACTACAAGAAGACAGAATGCATGGTCATCAGTAAAAGGATGAGCCCGAAATGCGATTTGCAGATCGGGGACACTAGAATCAATCAGACGCGGACGATTAAATATCTGGGAAGCGTCTTTATAGAGGACGGTAAGTGTGACACTGAGATCCGTAAATGTATTTGGATGGCCAAGGACGTATTCCAATAGTTGGACAGCGTATTGCGAGACAGGAAGATTTCTTTGGGAACAAAGAAAAGAATACTGAGCTGTTACGTGACATCTGTTCTTCTTTATGGCAGCGAATGTTGGACGATTTCCTCAAAGATGAAGAAGAGACTCGAGGCAACGGAGATGTGGTTCTACAGAAGGATGCTAAGGATATCATGGACCGTGCATGTGAGCAACGATGAGGTCTTAGAGACGATGCAAACCAGGAGGAGGCTTATACTTAACACCAGGAAGAGGTAGCTGAAGTTCCTGGGACATATAATGAGGGCCTGGAGAATCTGATACTCACGGGACGAATAGAAGGAAAGAGAAACAAAGGAAAACAACGCCTGACATACCTAGCGGCCTTAAGCAAGTGGATGGCAGAACGTGGTCTGGGGGTGGTGGCAGAGGGAAGGAACTTGTTGAGAGCTGCAAGGGATAGAGGGAGGTGGAGAGCCATGATCTTCTACGTCCTGAAGGGACATAGCACGTGGAAGGAAAGGCTCTCTGCACAGTGATTCCGTGTCATAATCGTACTGACTACTTGCATAGCTATGGAGCAAACGCCGATTACTTAATAGAAAAGAACTTAATTCACCAATGGACATGGGTAATACATGTGTTATACCAGAACATTACCTATTCTATTGTAATAGACTCTCCCACAGATAATAAGTAGTAGTAGCAGTGGCCAGTGGGGCTCAGTGGAGTTGAGTGAGTCTGTCGGACATTGAAGTATCAACCATCACGACTAGATTGCTGCGTCATTAATTATTATTGCAAGTTCCTAACGTTTTGTACATCGAACCTAATTTAGGACCGACTTATTGAAATACAAGCCTCCACTGTAAAAACTACTCTACAACAACATGGTTGTTGAAAATGACTGAGACAGCCGTCAGTATTTGAAAAAAAAAACAATAATAAATTTGAATTCGGACCTTCCGCAAAATTATGCATAGTTGTTTTCCTATTTTTTCTTTTAGTGCTGTGACATTATATGGCGTTTCTTCTATGCGCCCGTTCCCTTCTGGGCGTAGGCGATCATGGCTTTCCCATGCTACAACCGAGACTGCCTAAATGCTTCAGAAACTAGTGGTTTGTAATATTGGAAAATATTCCTCTTAATCCTGACCTCTCTCCGCCAGGTTCCCATTTTTTTTTTGTTCTAGCTAAGTTGCCTTAAGAGGTCATCGATTTGTCACGGGCCAAGATATAAAAGACACAGAGCGTACATAGCTCAGGGGGTAAATCAAAAGCTTTTTTTTTTGTTTTACCTCTGGGTATATCCATACTCTTTGAAAGCTGAAACAAGTTCATCAAAAAGGAAGAGGGCAGAAGAGAAAAATGTATTTACACTGAATTATTGTTTTGATAAAATATATTTTTCAAAAAAGTGCGGAGAATCATTAAACACACACACACACACACACACACACACATATTTCTAACGAATTAACGGGTTTTATTTTTTATTGATTTGAACATTATTTTAAGTGGCCAGCCATGTTTGAGTAGACGCCTTGTTTATTTTATACAGTATTTTATTTCGTCATCTTTAATAAGTTTCCTCAGTGTGCAGGCCCGTGCAAAAATAATTTATACATATATATATATATATATATATATATATATATATATATATATAAGTTACGAAGAACTTGGTAAACCGAATGGGTAATTCAAGGAGGATGAAATCCCTGAGACTCAATGTGAATACAGAGCTAATATTTAATGAAAAAAACAGACCACTTTAAGGTACCATTAGAATAATTTATTTCACCAAAATCCTTTTTGAAGGACTCCGGATCATCAGGTAACACTTCCAACAACGAAATGCATTTCACAAAGCTTCCCAAATGTTCAATATGTCCCCCACCTGTTACATGACACACGTCTAGCTCCAGCTAAACACGCTGTAGCAGGTCTTGCGTAACATTCTCCAGCGCCTCACAAATTCTTTTCTTATGTTCCTCTAGGCTTGTATGAAGAGAGGAGATATAAACCTGTCCTTTCAAACTGCTCCATAGAAAATGTCACAAGGTGTCAAGTCAGGTGAATAATAACCGTTAATACATTCTTTTTATAGATACACATATTTAAGTAAATGCTCTGTTTATAATAAACAGTATTAAACAACATTTACCGGCCTGAATGTCCGAGAAATTTTCATAGAAAATATTCGTCCTCCGACAGGATTCGAACCTGTATCCTATACGGAACCGTCATTTAGCTTGACGTGCCTGTACCGATTTGGCCACAGGGGAGCGTTCGGTTAGCAAGGTCGAATTTACTGTATTTAAACTTCAATCTTCCATGAATCTCTCATGTACATTCATAACTGCTCATAGCGTATCAAATGTAAACAAATGACATCACACATTATGAAATGGACAAAGTCTGACAATTATTTTAAGACATTTCTATGTTTATACATTCTTTTTATATATACAAATATTTAAGTAAATGCTCTGTGTTATAATAAACAGTATAAAATAACATTTACCGGCCTGAATGTCCGAGAAATTTTCATAGAATTCGGAGGACGAATATTTTCTATGAAAAGCATGAACTTGAAATATAATCTGTTTTCTGAAAAAATACATGTTTCTGGTTTGTAATCAAATTTGAGTTATTTTAGATAGATAGATAGATAGATATGAACAGACTGAGATAGATAGATAGATAGATAGATAGATATGAACAGACATAGATAGATAGATAGATAGATAGATAGATAGATAGATAGATAGATAGATAGATATGAACAGAATGGGAAAGGTAGATATATATGAACAGGAACGGATAGATAGATAGATAGATAGATAGATAGATAGATAGATAGATAGATAGATAAGGAGATAAATAGATAGATAGATAGATAGATAGATAGATAGATAGATAGATAGATAGATAGATATGAACAGGCTGACATAGATAGATAGATATGAACAGAATGGGAAAGGTAGATATATATGAACAGGAACGGATAGATAGATAGATAGATAGATAGATAGATAGATAGATAGATAGATAGATAGATTGTTGTATAGAACTACAGAAAATGCACACGTGCTGTTTTTGACATTATTATTGAAAAGGTTGTTATTTAATTCTGAAGTGATCTTTTCATCAAACCGACTGAAAATTCCATTCCAAGTTATGTTCAAATTGTCTGAAAATGACTTTCCCGCCTTATTTCCTTCTCCATTTCCACTCTCTGGCCACACCTAAATGTTTCTTTGTACATGAATAAATAATATTTTCATTAGATTTTGGGATGTGTAAATACTTTATCAATGCGCAACTGAGGCGTTTGGGTTCATACGGTTCTTTTACTCCTTTGTATATTGTTCTTTGACACGAAACATTATTGCTGACTGGTTCCATTTGGTAGAAAAGGTCAGAGGAAATAGTTTCCATAGTATGATCATTAATGTTTCCGCAATGAAGCAGAAGAACAAATTCCGACCAGAATTTACAGAGAATTCTTTCAGTTGCTTTCTTTTTCTCTGTGACAAGAGGCAATAGATGAAGACTAGTTTTGGAGACGCATTTCAACTTAGGACAAAACTCAGTACGAATCTATAACATGTTTTAATATTATACATTCATTCCAGGTTTTGTTCTAAGTTGGAATATTTGAAACTAGTCTCCACTAATTTTGATTACTGACATTCGGTTCAAGGACAGTTGCGCATTAAACATTTGCGTCCGGGACAATTGCGTCCGGGACAATTGCGCCCCTAGACATTTGCGCCCCTAGACATTTGCGTCCCTAGACAAATGCGTCCCTGGATAATTGCGTATCTATAATAATTTTTTGAAGCTTTTAAAGGGAATTAGCATAAATTTTGAAAAAAGCATAGATCGTAATCATAATTTTTTTAATAAGTAATAAAAGGAATTAAATTAAAAAATAAAAAGTTTATTTTTATTTAAAATACAATGACAGATTAACAGTGTTGCAGGATTGCTCTATACATCGCCAGTATGTTTTTGTTTCATGGCGTTTTTCATATGATAGAATTAGCTGTAATTTTCCTCATTCGCGAATGCTTTTCCACCAGTGTTTGATTTTAGGAATTTAGCCATGGGTACCAAATAAAAATATAATCTATAAAATCCAGAATCAATTAGATGTTTGTGGTACGCACTGCTGGAGAGAAATGAAACTGCTAACTTAATTTTCTCTTGCCTTAAAAAAATACGTTTTTCTCTCTTTTTTTTTTTATTTATGTTAACTACCTTTCTACTTGTTTAGAGTAATTTAAGTAATTAAAGGTATTGGTGTGGAAATTTTTATATTAAACAACTCTTTAAAAAAATGTTAAACTTCAAAAATTTATCAGAGATACGCAGTTATCCAGGGACTCATTTGTACAGGGGCACAAATGACTAGGGACGCAATTGTCTGGTGCACAATTGCCCTGAACGCAAATATCCAGAATGCAACTGTCCATCAACCCTAACAAACGACCTCGAAATCATTATTTCAATATGCATCCAAGCGGTCACCCATTTAGGTACTGACCATACTCAACGTTGTTTAACTTCATTAATCATACGTGATGTGACCGTCAGGCCAGACACGAGTACTGGACGACTGCATCAAAAGGAAAAAATACAAGTTTTGCATTATAAGAAATAAACTATCACTTCATTTTAAAATTAAATTCCAAGCACCATGTTTTTTTTTAACAAATGCCTCGAATATCTTGTCATTCAATTTTTTCCGTTTTCATTCTTCATCAAGAAGTCTCTGTTTCTTGGTGGAAATTCGAGTTGATGAAGAAAACCATTCTGGTGCCTTTAAAAATGATTTAATTCTGACCATAATTAAGAACCTTCTTTCGTTTGTATAAAGAAAGAAATTTCTTATGATAAGGATAAGAAAGTTTAAAGTAAAAGAACCCCAAAATGGTGTATATATATATATATATATATATATATATATATATATATATATATTTACAAATAGAATAAAATGCCGCAAGAATTTTTTTGTCGTTAACAATAAATTTTTAAAAAATCCAGACGACATGCATTCAACGGATGTCAGTTTTCATTGAAAAATACATCCCTACCCCTTACCAATATGTAGCTAATAAACGATACAATGATACAGACATAAGGAAAACCCAGACAACCCTTGTCCAATTGAAGTAGATTTATCTGTAACCATGGAAACGGGATTTTAGCTGTGTCTTTAAAACCCAGTACTTTTAAAAATTCGCTTGAGGATGAAATGGAACTTATGTCTTTAATTTAATAGCAATTTTAGCTTCAATTTTTGAAACATGGTTAGAACTATGTAGCGGAAAAAAAACATATTTTAAATCAATTAATTTATAATATTAATGCTCTGTAAATTTACATTGAGCACTATTTTGTAAAAATAAAAATATCTATAAGAACACCGGATTATATATCTTACTGTTCTTTCTTTATATATATATATACATACATATATATATATATATATATATATATATATATGTAAAGTGAACATTGAAGTCAACACTCAGAGGCGACAGGCTGTTTCATGCTGGAAGCAGTTATTGCTGGACGCATCCTGTTGATGTCCAAACTTGTAGGGAAATATTCACCCTTGCAACACTATTTTTGCAAAGACAAATATTTTGAAGAAGAAAATTAAAAAGTGTTATTGCAATGATGGTACATTTATAAAAAATAATATTAATGTGAAAAATATGCTCTATGTTCTGAAACTGGCTTCAAAAATCATTCATCTTTTTATTTTGTGAACCCGTTGTATTTCTTTGCTCGTAAATTACTATCATTGTCAACATTTCTCTTCAGAATTCTTAAGTTTGAATTTGGTCAAGCAAATAAGCTCATAACTTGATCAGACATGTGTCTTTGACACTCATTAGCTTTCTAAAATGAATGTGATGGAGCAATTTCATGCATGAAAATCACCTTTCTGAAAGCATTTGGTTTCTTCTTGAAACGTGGCACCATGTGTGCATTCAAAAAAGCAAATATATATTTCGGCTGTCATTTTAGCACTCGCTAGAACTTGCCATGACCCACTACATCAGTTCCTATGATCCCACCAAAAAACATTACAATAACTGTCTTAATATTTCAGCCAGTGAAGGTAGTTCTTGCCAATAGCCACCCACTCTTCATCTGTTTTTCTGAGTGTGAAAGGAAAGAGTGCTCTTTTCTTTTTATATTGTTTTATATAATGCCACCAAGTGGGTATTAGAGGAAATCCCATAGCAGAGAAAATGGATTAAACCGACAACTTCATTTCAAATTGATTTTTCATAGAAAATATCCACAAACTTATTGTTTTTAACTGAGTTATCAAAAACAACAGTAGAAAACTGGAATTAGTTTAACTAGTTCATTACTTTTTGGTACAGAGAAACATAATGTAGAATAGAAACTTGGGGAAGAGAATGTTTAACCATAAATGACTATTTTCCTCTTGAAGTAGAAGTATTTTTATGTCTTTTGTCTGATGGCTGAGCCCAAACTTGTAGGGAACTATTCTCCCTCACAACACTTATCCATTCAAAACTCATAGCATATGTAACCCAAATAAAAAAATGACATAATCCATATGTTGACATTCCACACTACTTCAAACAAAAGACAAGGTCAGAAGTTCCTGTCAATACTGGAAAAGGTAATAACAGTTACTGGATTAAAGAAACCTATTTTTCTGAAAAAGTTTCAACCAAAAGTAGTAAGTGTAACTTGAGCAACACTGGCTGCTTAGTCAATGAATGCCAAATGTTTCCTTATAAGGAAACTGACTAATATTACTATTTCATCATTTAGTCAAGGTCTCATTACCTTTTGGTGCAGGGAAATATAGAATAGAAATGTAAAATAGAAACTAGGGAAGAGAATTTTTAGCCGTTAATCACCAACTGTATTCCGTAAAAACTGCTGCTGCTACTGCTCCTTCTGATACTCCTCTTGATGTAGGATTATTTTTATGTCTTTTGTCTGATGGCCAAGTCCAAACTTGTAGGGATATATTCTTCCTCACAACAGTTAAACAAATTTTCTTGCCATAATCTATCTTACATTTTTATAAGGTACTTGTTTTTTTTATCAGGATAATTGCAATAAAAATACTTAATAATTTGACTGCTCACTGAAAAAGTTCATTTTTGTCTTATTTATTTCATATTAAATTAATGATTTGCAATAATAAAAACTTTCATTCATTTTAATATTATAATAAAGTTTTAAGGCTGAAATACACAAAAGAAAGCTTATCAGAACAATTAAAATGAAAAGTAAAGGCACAAGACGTTAAGACGATAAGAAACTGACTGACACTGAAATGACATCACAGGAATTATAACATTACAAATGCTTGCTTGGATTTTATCAAGAATCTCTAAAATGAATCCATCTCTTCTTCCCCCAGCTATGGGTTAATTAGTAAGAAGTCCATCACTAAATCATTATTATCTCAGCAATAAAAAAAATAAAATTTTTTTAATCTAAAAATATTTTCTGGCATTAAATAACCTGAAAATAGTTGATAGAGATCAAATGAATCAATCATTGCTACAATCTTGATTTCAAATTTGTTTCACTCATTTTAATATTATAAGAAAGTTTTAAAACTGAAATGCACAAAAGAAAACTCATCAGAACAATTAAAATGAAAATATTTATAGTAAACACACAAGACATTACAACGATGAGAAAGTGACTGACACTGAAATGACATCACAGGAACTATAACATTACAAATGCTTGTTTGGCTTTTATCAAGAATCTCTAAAATCATAGCAGAAGCACCAGACCAGATGTGCCAGCAATAATGCATGGATGAATTGGGTTTGTGATAATCATTTATGTACAAATACTCTTGGGAAAGGTATGTAGCCATCTCTTCTTCACCAAGCTATGGGTTAATTAGTAACTAAATCATTATTATCTCAACAATAAAAAAATGAAATTCTTTCAATCTAAAACTATTTTCTGGCATTAAATAACCTGAAAATAGTTGATAGAGGTCAAATCAATCAATCATTGCTACAATCTTGATTTCAAATTTGTTTAATCAATTCACCAAACATGAATTTTTTAACAGAAATAAACTTTTTATCATTATTTCAACTTGCTAGATGCTGGCTAAATGTTATCATGCTAGTGTAAATTAATCTACTCTCCATTGTTTACCATTCTATCATGAAAGTTGACATTTTTGCTACAATCCCAGTTTCTGGAGGAATACTTTTAAAGCTTCAAATGTCAGCTTTAATTTCTAGTAATTCCCAAATGGAATTTCATATGAATAATATTAATAATTCTCTGAGCGTAATTTATTCCCAGTGGAAAAAATATAATTAGAACAGAAAAGGAAAAAATATTGAGATTGTATTATTGGTCCAATTAGTGATAGTAATACAGTTCTTATAATGACAGGGTGTACAAAATATCAGGCAACAATGGAAAAATATGTTTGTTTTTTTTTTATCTCAAGAATCTACATATTTTCTTTATAGTCTGCTAAAGGGAAGAAGATGTGAGTTCAAGTTCTGATAGAAGCTCAGGTATTATTTCCTACCTAAAAGTAAAAGTCATTTTGTTTCGTAAAATGTATTTCCAATTCTTCTGAATTGGAAATAAATTTTAGAATATTTAGAAGAATTAAAATATAAATATATTAAATATTTAATAGTTAATAGTTAATACACACAAAGAAAAATATTATTAGAGTTTTTGAACTTTCAGATTTATGACACATCCTGTATCCAAATTTCTACTCTCTCTCTCATTCTTCTCTCTCTCTCCAGAATGCAGACACACAAACAAACACACACACACACACACACACACACACACACACACATACATATATATATATATATATATATATATATATATATATATATATATATATATATATGTAGGTGGAACCTCATTTCATGAATTTAATTTGTTCTTGAAGCCCGTTCATCACCCAGAATTTTAATAAACCTAAACATAAGAGTTCTTGGATTGCAAAAGAAAATATTTGTCGCAGATTATTTCCACAACGAAGAGAACAAATCACGGTAAGATCAGAGTTGAAGATCAAGGCCAGAAAGAAATGTCAAAACCTCGATTTGCAGGTCAAATGTCACAAATCATAGAGACAATATCATCAACAATTGTTTTTCTCTTAACTTTTCTTTTTCCTTTACTAGTATTACTGCTAGCTTTCTTTGGAGCCATGACTGAGGACTAATAAAGAGAAAAAAAAGACAGTGTAAAAAAATTGGAAAAAGAAAAGCACAGCCCAACACACGAATATATACAACATGTTAAATTGATTTGGCTTGTTTCGACAATGCTGTTCAAAACCGAAATTTTGTTTGATAACAGAGGCATTTCATCTTGAATATTCTGTTTGAAAACCGATTTATTCAATGTGAGAGATTCGAGTACCGTGGTTGCTCTGTATATATATATATATATATATATATATATATATATATATATATATATATATATTATATATTTAGGATAGATGTGAGTTTGTGACAAACCCACATCTATCCAACCAAATATGTTAGCTCTATCTCTGATATTGAGCCCTTTCTAATAAGTACCGATATATAATATATAAATAATTATACATATATATATTTATTTATATTTATATACACTTTTCACACACACACACACACATATATATATATATATATATATATATATATATATATATATATATTAATGCTCTGTAAATTTACATTGAGCACTATTTTGTAAAAATAAAAATATCTATAAGAACACCGGATTATGTATCTTACTGTTCTTTTCTTTATATATATATATATATATATATATATAATCGACTCTCCCGTCGAGTTCGACGTATGAGGTCAGGCCGATAAGTTTCAGGAAACCGTCATCCCGACATCGGCACATGAGATTTGATTATAGTGGTGAAGGCCTCGTGCAGGAGCAGCCACACTTTTTGGAGGGACGAATACAGAAACCTGGTGCACCGAATGCCACAAGGTTCCCAAATGACCCTCCGCAGGTTTTGAATTCAGAGTTGTCCTTCTCCTAGACCAGTTGCCATCCAAGGCTATAGAACCCAGTCTGTCCTGCTATTTTACCCATAGCTGGAGGGAGATGAAGGGATTCATACCTTTCCCAAGGGTATTAGCACGTAAGTGAATGTAATGGATTCGACTGGAATTCGAACACGGCTCTGTGATTCCTCAATCCAAGCCTCTATCCATTACTCCATATATATATCCTATATATATATATATATATATATATATATATATATATATATATATATATATATATATATATATATATATATATATATATATATATATATATATATATATATATATATATATATATATATATATATATATATATATATATATATATATAGGAGAAACGGTGGAGTAATGATAGAGGCTTTTATTGAGGAAAAACATCACTACCACACACTGAACATACACAGAACACACACACTCTACTAAGCTGATAATTGAATCATCCTTGATAATGGCTAAAGGTATAGCCGAAAGCGCTCGGAAATACAGAACATTCGGACAGTTCTTACACACTCTTTGTCCAGAAAAGAAAGCTCTTGTCAGAACACAAGAAAAATTAAATAAAAAGCTCAACCATAGTACCTTGTCTGTCGTTTTTAATGAAACATGCATATATATATATATATATATATATATATATATATATATATATATATATATATTTAGGCAGCATTTTTTCATTGATACATGTTTCATTAAATAATATAGACAAGTTTATGATTCTCGCTACCAGCGTCTTATATGCATATGTTTATCATTGCTTGGAAATCATCCATGGAAACAGAAAGAGACTATCATCACTGTCTTGTCCATATATTGCTTAATATATTGCAATGTAATTGTCATCTTTGATAATGGCTTATGTGAGCTGAAAGCTTAGATTGGATTAAAAAATATGTATCAATATTTTGATTTTCTTTCTTTGTTTAATCATAATGTTATTAAGCTTATCAGATGGTATGAAAAGAATTTACATAAAATAAATAGACAAAACTTGTCTATATTATTTAATGAAACATGCATCAATGAAAAAATGCTTCCTAAGTACACACAATATATATATATATATATATATATATTTTAAGTGTTTGATATTCTTTAATTAATAATAATTTTGCTCTGCCTTTTGACATAGAGCTCTCCCTGGATCTATATCTCTTGGAAATTCCATACGGATTACCATATTGTATCATTACTATATCTATATCTATATCTATATATATATATATATATATATATATATATATATATATATTAGAGGTGATATGAAATGTCACATTAAAAATCGGTCTAGACGGGTAGGGAAGTGCAAACACTTATCATATTTTGATGCCTACTAAAGTCAACCCAATGTAGATTCTGGTTTTCTTTTCAACATATACCATAGAGAACACATATTTATTTTCAAGGTAAGACTTTGTTTTCTCTTTCATCGCCACAGGTATAAACATTACAAAGAACAGGAAGTTGTTTACAAGCTGTAGATTGTTCTTTTCCACCTTTAACACCAAGATATGGAAACTAATCCTTTAAAGAAGAAACCTTATTAAAAATAGAATAGATATACGTAACTTATGTGTTGTCTTTAACAAAACATGTTTGAATCTAACTAAATTCATTCATATCTCTCTTCATCAGTTTAAATTTATTCCTGTGTATATTCAGGTGAGTATGGTGTGTATGCATGCATATATCTGCCAGAAAACCAGATGTGCTGGTGTGCATATATCATATATTATGTATAAGAAGGTGCTCTTCTTTCTTGGAGAGGAGAAAAGTGGCTGACTAAGATATATAGACAACTGCAGTGAGGGTGACAAAATTCCTTTAAGGTAAATTCCATCATGCAGGTGAAGCTGTAGATATGTACCCTAGGAAAGTGGGGAAAAAAGAAGAAATAGGTGTTGTATTTGGGATGCTCTGAAAGTTTGCAGGTGACTTTTTGACAATATATTTTTTTATCAAAATGGAAGCTTTAAACCTGAATAGAAGTCAGCCATATTGAAAAATACAAGTGAAAAAATAAGAAGAGAATATATTGGGCAATTATAATGATAGTAATATTTGTGAAGTACAAATTTAGAATTTTGAAAGGCTGGATTCTTAGAAAGTTTCTAAATTGGAAAGAGAGAAAGAGATAAAAAAAAATATACAAAAACTGAATGATTTATCTACTATAAAAATAAAAAAAAAATATGTAGATAAAATACATTAGTTTCTGGATAGAGTTATTTTATCAATCCAGGTAAACAGGTGTATTCATTGAGATTGCAGATGTCATAATGTGCTACTTTCTTAAAAGGTAGTGAGGTTTATGAAACCAAAGTGCTGATGGATTCCATTTATGGTAAGGATTATTGGAGAGGAACAATGGCAGAAAAAAAATGAAAGTGTTTATCATTATTCTCTTTGATTTCAGTTCTGGCAAAAATGATTTTTATATTGATTTTTATATTCCAATATATATAATTTGACAGGATTGGTGGGGGGAAAAAAAGTAAAGCTGAATGAAGAAAAAAAAAGGCAATTTTGAGATTTGATTATTTTTTGAAGATCAGTAAAATTCAATTTTGTTACATATATCTATTACATATCATGATGTGTGGGTAGCAGATAGGTTATCAACATCAATATTGAAATCAGCATTCAGGTTTCAAATACTGACAGAGGTAGTTTCATTAGTTTTGTAGTAAATGTTGTTCATGATGGCGGTCGTCTTCGAGTATAGAATCCAGAGGTTAGCAGTGAATATTTCGAAGACAGTAGGAAAGCGTTGTTCAGGTTAGCAGTGGATATTTTGGTAAAAGTAGCAGAGCATAGTTCGTCCTTCTGGTTCTCTTCGCCTGACAAGCTGGAACTAGACATTCGGGTAGAGTAGACAAAATGGCCGCCTTTATACACGACGGATTGAATATTCTACATCTTCTGATTGGTTAACCTTCTATTGGTGGACTATAAAGTGAGTCAAGTCATTTTGATTGGCTCACTAGTTATATATATATATATATATATATATATATACACACAAAAAACTGTAACAGTAATGCCCTTAGAGAAAGCATGAATCTATCTTCCTTCAGCCATGAGTTAAATAGTGAGGGATTTCTTGCATTGGTTAGCATCTAGTTTAAGAGAAGTGCAACCAGTCTAAGAGACAGAAAACTGTGAATTCAAAATCAGCCTGAAGAACAGGTGTACAATATAAACATATTCATAGCTTCTATGGTGGCACTAAATGTGATGCTCCTCAGACTCTAATGGGTTATGAGAATAGTGATCACAATGGAGGCATGGTGAAGTAATAGCAACTCGGATTGAGGAATCAGAGAGCCAAGTTCGAATTTCATTTGAATCCATTACATTCACTTACGTGCTAATACCCTTGGGAAAGGTATGAATGCTCTTCTTCCCCTAGCTATAGGTAAATAGCAGGATAGACCGGGTTCTGTAGCCTTGGATGGCAATGGTCTACCTCAGAAAGAAATGGCAACCTACTGGAGGAAAAAAATCTGCCTCATCAGTCATGTATTAAAAGACATGATCACCTATGCGTGTATCATGCATAGCACATAACTGATTGATATTCAGTTACGTGCTAATACTATTAGGAAAGATATGAATCCTCTTCTTCTCCCCCCAGCTATGGTTAAATAGCAGGACAAACCAGGTTCTATAGCCTTGGATGGCAACTGGTCAACCGCAGAAGGAAATGGCAACCTACTGCGGAAGAAAAATCTGCCTTGTCAGTCATGTATCAAAAGATACATGATCGCCTAAGCATGTATCACGCATGGCACATAACTGACTGATCACAGATAGATACCAGGATGCTATTGGTACAGAAAAGAATACGCACTCTGGAATATTTGTCTATATTTCTTAGATATAGTATTGTAACTATTTACATTGTTTGGACCTCATCTTTACAGTCACATTTACAATGTTTCGACCATTGTATATTCCGGCCTTCTTCAGGTGATATTTGTTGGAATTTCCGAACCAAACCATTGGGTAGATTGATCTAATTCCATGTGCCATTTAGTTAATTCACCTTGATAACTCTCCAAAAGATTTCACTTACAACATTTTGGGCCAAGTTGCTTTTTTGAATTAGTCAACTAACACTTTTATCTACTGGGCCATGTGTCACCTGAAGAAGGCCGAAGAATACAATAGCTAAAACATTGTGAATGTTCCAGTAAACTTTATAACAACAGTCTGAACAGTGTAAATAGTATAAATTGATTCTAGAAAGTTCTTCTATGGGATAATAGCCGTTCAGAAAATGAGCAGTCATGACTCTCCACAACTACTTATACTTATACATTGTAGCTATCAGTCGTTCAAGTCTGAACCGACTGTTCGGTTAAACTCTCTTCCTACGGCGGGAGGAACCCGATGGAGGCTACGCCAAAGGGCGGAGTCTCCATCGGGGAGGTAAAACCGGCCCTGAACCCATTTATACGGGTTCAATGGGCATATTTTTGGCCAAGCCTACGGACTCGGAATGCCCACGTTAAAATGACCTTGTGCCTCGTGTTGGGGGGGTGACTGAATATCGTCAGTAAGTCACTAAATGTTTCCTCCTGTCCCACCAGTTTTCAATATGTCCTCTGAGTGTCATATTCCCTAAGCCTTCTTTCCTCCTTATGTGTGCCTGAGAAACTTCAAGCGACTGTTTCTGATTCTGTGTATGTTTCCTGTTTATTTCAATTATCCTTAAAATTTATTTCTGTTTCCTCAGGTCTCTTCATTATCCAGCATTTATTGCCATATACCATAAACCCATATTACATAACCGTTTCATCCCAGGTATGATGATAAACTACATCCAGCAGCAAGACCTCCAATCAGGAGATTGAAGGTTTTGTGGAGCATGGAACCACCTCTTAATTGCTGTTGCACCCAGGTACACCCTGACCCAGAGTGGTAGCACCTGTTAGGGTTCCAGCTATGGATAAATATTTAATCCCCAACCAAAAATGAACATTACATTTTTATGATAAAATGTGCAACAATACATTTTTATAGCGAAAGGACAAGTAATGCAATATCAAAAGAATAGAAAAATACATTTTATAGTAAAATTAACAAAAGTATGTATTAAGAAAACATAGATTTACCATGAAAATATAAAATTATCTACAAAATATTTACATTTCAGTGTTAAATAACCCATATACATTGATATGCTATGAAACAAAATCAACCAACAAGCAATACATATTTATAGTAAAATTACCAACAATACATTTTATCTGTATTTGAAGCCATAAAATTATGTTCAAAATATTTAGATTTCAGCATTAAATAACCCATAGAGTTGTTGATATGCCGCTAAACAAAATCAAGCAAACAACAATTCCTTTTTATAGTATATATTTAGTTGAAGCCATAAAATTATGTTCAAAATATGTAGATTTCAGCATTAAATAAGCCATAGAGGTGTTGATATACCACTAAACAAAATCAAGCAACCAACAATTCCTTTTTATACTATATATTTAGCTGAAGCCATAAAATTGTGTTCAAAATATGTAGATTTCAGCATTAAATAACCCATAGAGGTGTTGATATACCACTAAACAAAATCAAGCAACCAACAATTCCTTTTTATAGTATATATTTAGCTGAATCCATAAAATTGTGTTCAAAATATGTAGATTTCAGTATTAAATAACCCATAGAGGTGTTGATATGCCGCGAAACACAATCAACCAACATAAGAGATCAGCACTTTTTTATTCGTCCTATGAGCATTAAATTATCCTAGCGCCCCACCAAAAATCTCAACTATATCTTTCTGATTCTACATATATGTATCTTTTTTGTTTTTATTCTCATTAAAACTTCCTTGTTACTCACAAGTTCAGTCTATGGTATTCTCAGCATCCTTCTGTGGAAGCACATTTTATTGCTTCCTCATTTGTAGTGAAATTGTCCAGCATTCAATGCCATATACATTATTCATACACCCATCATATTTAATATTTTTATTCATTTCTCTAGAATCTAATGCCAAGATGATGTCAAGTTTTTCTATGTTAATAAGAACAAAAAAAGCAATACAAAACTCAATCTTCAGAACAATACATTAAATACAAATTTGACAGGTGATTTATGCAAAATAGGAACAGGCAAAATTATTCGTACAGTATGAAAAATACAAAACATTGCACAATTTTCACAATATTAATAGTCAATGGCTTGGACTCTCATCTTTATAACTTGCTGCAATCGTCTTCTAAAGTTTTTGATGAGATTTGAATGTCTTTTCTGGGGTTTTCTTGCATTCTTCAATGGTTACATGTTCTAATTCCTGAAGGTTTTTTAGTGACCAATAATTTCTTTGAACTTTCAATTCTTGCCATAGATTTTCAGTGGGATTCAAGTCAGGACTCATTGAAAGCCATGAGAGAACTGTAATCTTCTTTTTCTGAAGTTACGCAGTCACTGATGTAGATGTATGTTCGGGATCATTATCTTGCTGGAAAGTAAATTGCTGACCTAGATGAAGATTTTGTACTGATAGATGTAGATTTTCATCCAGAATTTTTATATTGTCTGCAGATTTCATTATTCCTCTTATTGCAATTAATTATCCAGTCTCCCTTAACCTAAAACAAATCCAAAACATCATTGAGCTACCTCCATGTTTTAATGTTGCCTTTGTGTTCTTTGGTAGGAAAGTCTCACTTTTCTTGTGACAAATCTTCTGTACATTATTATTTCCAAAATACTCATTTTAACTTTGTCACTCCATAGTACTTGCTCTTTGTCCAAGAATGTTTTGGCAACACTAAACTGAGCAGCAATGGGACATGGTTTTTGAAGAGTGGTTCACTGTAGTCAGTTTTCATACAACCCATTTCCATTTAAACAACATTGTATTGCATGAGTACTTACACTAATACCCATTGTATCTACACTTTTGGCGATGTCTTTCAAAAGAACTCTTGGGTTTATATTAACCTCACAACACAGTTTTCATGCAGTTCTTGGTAATAATTTTGGATTTCTTCCACACCCAGGCAAATTCTCTGCCATGCCAAACTATTTAAACTTCTTTATAATGGATCTAGGGATAGCTAACTGGTTTGAAATAGTGCTGTAGCTATTTCCCAACTTGTGGAAGTTAATAATACTCTATCTCAAGTCAACGCTAAGCTTCTTTGTCTTCCCTGTCATGTTGTTAACATAATAATAACAATGGTGACACTCTATGCGCCACATGATGTTCTTTGTTGGAAGTATCTCAAATATTCTACTGAATAAATAGTCTAGAAGCCTTCACTGATAAAATAATTATGTAAATTTCTTATACTGACATGAATCAATCAATTTAAAACAATATTTTCTCCCGTACAAATAATTTTGTCTTTTTCTATTTTATGCCTGTCAAATTTGTTGTATGTAAACAATTGTTCTGAAAATTGAGTTTTCTATTCATTTTTCTATGCTTATTAACATTTGGTACAAGAAAGGCGAGGCTTTACTCCTAAAGAACACAGTGGCAACATTAAAACATGGAGGTGGCTCAATGATGTTTTGGGGTTGTTTTAGGAGGAGGACTGGAAAATTAATTGCAATAAGAAGAATTATGAAAGAAGCAGACCATTTCAAAATTCTAGATTAAAATCTACAACTATCAGCACAAAATCTTCAACTAGGTTGGCAATTTACTTTCAAGCAAAATAATGAATTCTGAAAATTGCTCAATTTTTTCTATTTTTCATACTGTACGAATAAATTTGTCATTTCCTATTTTGCATAATTCACCTGTCAAATTTGTTCTATTTAACCTATTGTTCTGAAAATTTAGTTTTATAATTTTTTTTGTGTTTATTAACATGGAAAAAACTTGGTAACATATGGCCATTAGTTTCTGAGAAATGGATAAAAATATTCAAAATTGATGGGTTTATAAATAATTTTAATATATGAAGAATATGAAGAACTTTTTTCTTTGCTCTTTAAAAAAATTCCTCTTTCTTAATACTTTGCTTAGCTTTTGGAGAACATCTTTCACTATTTCAATGCACCTTCAAATTTCAGTTTCACATTTTTTTCCACTGTTAAAACGCTTCCTAGTCATTACAATTTTGTGAAATTATCTGATTTGAATGTCTCCAATTCATAGCTCACATCTTGGGTTATTCTCTTAATCTTTTTTCTTGAGTTTTCAACTCCATTTGAACATAGATCAAGTAACAACAACCATCAATACCACAGCACCCTCCTCACTATTGTAATTAATTTGCTTGACAAGACATTGTTGACTAATTTGCATGGGTTTTTATGTGCTGGCCAACTGACTAATTATGACTAACTTGTGCTTAAAACTGTGGAACATAGGATATACAAATAATATATATATATATATATATATATATATATATAAGACTTCTTTTTCTGTATACCTTGCCCCTTCAGAATAGAGGTGATTAAGACTCTCCACATCTTCCTATCCTTTGCAATGTTTGTCCCCTAATAATCTCTCCCAATCCCTGTTCTGCCATCCATTTATACAAGCTCATTAGGTAGGTTACTTAATGCTTCTCTTTCTCTTGGCTTCAGTATGTCCTGTGAGTGTCAAATTTTCCAATCTTTTCTTCCTCATTTATGTTCTAGAAATTTTAACTGTTCCTTACTAATCTCTATCTATAAAAGGCAGGATGTGTGTGTGTGTGTGTGTGTGTGTGTGTGTGTGTGTGTGTGTAACGAATGCATGTACGCAATTTTTGACGGATTTGCACCTAAATTTACATGCACATGCTCCAAGTTAGCAGGAAACCCAAGACCAACTTTGCATTTCCCAACTCCCATTGATAGTGGAAATAATCGATTTTTTCATGCTTCTACCGCACTTTTCATGTACTTTGCGGCCATTTCCTACTGGCCAGAGTGAGAGCCAATAGCATGCAAAAAAAAATCGATAGCTGCATTCGTCACAAGTGGGAAAAATTTAAATCTGCATGGCACTTTACTCCAATTGGCTCATTCGCTTGCTTAAACTCAATGTTGATTCTGATTCCGCAGTAGGGTGTGAAAAAGTATTTGTTGTTAACATTCTTTTTTCTTTTGGTTTTTTCAGTTATGAGTCCTTTTTTAAAGCTGATCATTTTGTGTTCATTTTGTTTAGTTCTTTTTTCGTAACAGATTTAATGTTTAGTATAGAGCTTAGAAAAAATTTGCAGTGTGAGATAGGCAAGAAGTGAGGCATGTAGCAACATCAGCACGGCAAAGGGCACTCCTTTAAAGGCAAGGAAGGGCAAAAATATTTTAAGTCTAGTGATAGCAATTGCTTTATGAATCGTACGATTTTTGAATCAAGCACGGGCAATGCTGAGTCATGCTGCTAGTTATAAATATGTGACATATAGTTTCCATATTTCTTAAAATTTCACCATTGCTTATATGACCTGCACTATAGGCAGGTGACATGACAAACAAGGAAGCTTTGAAGAATTAAGTAGATTAAATGACAAGCAATTCTGTCATCAAGGCAATAAAGCCACTAGGATGCAAAAAGCTACTGAGAATATGAGAAAAACTACTATTAAAGAGAGTGGACAATAAAAGAACAAGAATTAAGAAGACAGAAGATAATGATTAACAATTTGAATTTGCATTTTTGAAGATCATGTTTGACTAGGAAGCCAGAAGCCAGATCCACAAATGAGAAGTATCCTGGAAGAAACTATTAGCATAAAACTTACGGTTACATCTAGTCATATTAACAGTAAAATGGTAAGACCATACCACCAATCTAGTACTGTGGATAAATTCATAAAATCTAGCTACCATTCATCAGAACAGTTACTGTGAAAGTATTTATAGAAAAGTCACATGTTATGTTATGGCAGCTATGTTATGGCAGTGAGAAAAGGATTGAGTCTGAGATGCCAAGTCAGGAAAAGTAACATTGCAGATTCTTCTGTGAATATAGAAGAAGCAATAGACCATATGTGACAGCCATATTCTAGGCTTGGACGAATGGTAGACATATAAATATGTATGATGTAAGTCACAAGGAATCCACATTATGGTGGTGGGAAAAGAACTGAAGTCAAGATATCAGGTTAGGACCAATAACATTGCAGATTCTTCTTTGGATTTTATCAAAAATCTGTAAACACGTAGCAGCAATATTCAACACAATGACAAATGATCTTACTTATTATAAAATGCAGATTGTGTGTGTGCGTGTGTGTGTGCGTGTGTGTGTGTGTGTGTGTGTGTGTACGTTTATATATTGGATCAGATTTCCTACATTTTTCAGCCGATTTCAACAAAACTTCACAGGACTACGTAAAATTACCTTGCGGTGGTTCTGACAGCACCAAAAATTAGAAAAAAAAATTGTTTTTGCACGAAATCAATTTGAAAACACAATTAAGTCACCAGAATGAAAGGGGAACAACTCATATCGAGTTATACTTATTATAAAATCCAGGTTGTTTGTGTGTGTCTGTGTTCATTTATATATGGGATCGGATTTCCTACATTTTTTAACTGATTTCAACAAAACTTCACTTTTTTGTTTTTGGCAGGTAGTGTTTCTTATTGTCTTGCACAATTTTTCCTTATTTTTACATTCAGAATGCTTTAAAAATTCCATTTACAAGACAATTGTTTATAATAAAATTCTATTCAATCGATAGACTCATAATGATTGAAAACAATGTTTTTGTTTGAGTTTGGGTTTGACCAATTCGTAAAGAAAAAAAACAAACAAAACAACAAAAAACAAAACAAAAAAAAACTAATTAAGACATGCGTGTCTGTCAACCTTAAACAATAATCTTTGTCAATTTTATTTTTCAGTCTTTATGATGGTCGATACTTGATCTATCTCTTACTGTTATATCCCTGGGCAACGCCGGGCTCTACTGCTAGTAAACTTATAAATATGCAAGATAGATTCCGTCAAAAAAAACTGTCTAGTATATCATAGTGAACCAACACTCTGAGCTGCAGACTTAGCAATTGATTTAATATACTGTTTCCACTTCATGCCAGCTGAAAACATTAGCCTGAGAAGGTGCAATGAATCACTTTTCTGGAGGTTAGCATCAGCCATACTAATGGAATTCCAAAAGGCTTCTCTCAGAAGATTAAACAAGAGTCGTTTCATTTTTGAGGTGTTAAAATTAACAAGTCACTCCTTGTGCCAGATTATAGGTCATTTTCTAGATCAGCTACCAATTGAACGTTATCAGAGCATCCAGAATTACTACTAAGAAAGGACTAAATAGTCATTTCATCTGCATAGATACTGAGTTGAGAACAGATGACATCAGGAAAGTTATTTATGAAAATTAGAAATAATGTCAGTCCAACACATGCATTTATTCAGAAAGATCTGGTTGAGTGGCCATTCAAGACAACATTTGGTGATTTAATAAAAAAGACTGAATCAGTTCAAACATTCGTCTTCAAATATCTTTCTGTTTTTGAAGAAGATATACCAAACCCTGGCATCGATGACGATAAACTGCATCCGTGTCCTGGGTAAGACGATAAACTACGTCCAACAGCAAGGCCTCTGATCAGGAGTTTTGAGGAGTGTGGAACCACCTCTTAATTGCTGGTGTTCCCAGGTCCAATCTGACTTGGGGTGGTAGCACCTGTTAGGGTCCCAGCTATGGGCAAATAGTTGAACCCACAACCTAAGTCAAAACACTATGAAAGTGTAAAAATAGATTTTAATACCAGAAATACTTTTTAAAAAAATTAGTATCAGCAATAAATATTTGGAAAAAGAAAATATTACCAGAAATAAAAATCTTGTCGGCATTAAATAACACATAGAGGTTAATATGCCACAAAACAAAACAAACCAAACAAAAATATTACCAGAAATAGATTTTTGAAGGAAAAAATATTACCAGAAATAGATTTTTGAAGGAAAAAATATTACCAGAAATAGATTTTAGATAAAACAAAATATTAACAGCAATAAAAATTTTGTTAACATTAAATAACCCATTGAGATTGATATGCCATTAAATAAAATAAACCAAACCAATCTAAACCAAAAAATACATACTCTATTCATACGAATCTATCCTATAAAACAGATTTTAATACCAGAAATATTTTTAAAATAAATAGTATCAGCAATAAATATTGCTAAAATCTTGTCAGCATTAAATAACCCATTGAGGTTAATATGCCACAAAAACAAAAATATTACCAGAAATATATTTTTGAAGGAAAAAATATTACCAGAAATAGATTTTTGACAAAACAAAATATTAACAGCAATAAAAATCTTGTCGGTATTAAATAACCCATTGAGGTTGATATGCCGTAAAGCAAAACAAAACAAACCAAACCAAACCTTGTGAATTTTGTTTGTTGTCAACATTTTTCAGGCTTCCCAAATTTTTCTTTAAACACTTTGGGACCATTTCAAGTACTCCATCAATGATAGGCACTACTGTTACAAGAATATTTTTTTAAGTTCTAACAAGGACTTAATATCTGTCCAGCTTTTCTGTTTCATTTGAGTTAACTCTGTTGTCTGTTCGAAAAATATCTGACAAATTTTCTTGTTTATGATAATGGGATTAGGTCTTCAGGCCCAGTCTGGGCAATCAATTTGAATCCCTAAGTCCCAGATTATATTTTATTATGACTATTATTAATACTGCTATTATCTTAGTTTAAAATAACTGTACAATCTTCTAAAACCAGACTAGTGGACTGCTTGTCCAACCCACATCCTAACCCTAACTCCCTCATATTATTATTATTATTATGACCAAGCTCTCACTTATTATGACCATGCTCTCACTTAACGCCTATTGATTTACTTCTCTTTCTTCACACATCCACCCAACCTGCACTAAATCTCAGCATTCCACCTACTAAAATTTGACAGTGAATTATAGTGAAATCATATGGGCAATTTAGTGCGCCAGCTCGACAATAAATCAACGCCTCATTCAAAATGACCCAAATCTTGATTAAGCCTCAATGCTACCCCAACAACTTGAATGTAATGAATACCCAAGAATTTTGTCATCAGACTTTTCTACCCAACTGTCCACCCAATTATCAGGCCAAATAATGAGGTGGCCATCAACAGACACTGAATCAATGATCTGCAAGTGCGTAAAAGGGAAATGTGTCTGTAATGGTGGTAAGCGTCCGTCACTGGCATATGTGCAAAACTGCTTGAGAAGAATAATTGGTCATTATTTTTAAACATGAAGTTTCTGCTGTGGCAATGTTTTTTTTTTAAGAAAAGAGTTCATTATAATGGGCTCTGCAGTTGTTGCAATGTGGATGTGCACTGTTGCAGTTATTGTTGCAGAAAGAAAAATTAGTCAACTGTGTTCGAATTTCAACTTCTGCTGCATTTTTGCTGCATTTAATTTCACACAAATGCTCTTGGGAAGGATATGATTTCCTCACTATTCCATCTAACTCTGGGTTAAATACCAGTGTAGACAGTGATCACTAGCTTTGGTTGGCAACCAGTTTAAAAGCAGGAAAACTCTGGGATTAAAACCAGAGAGAAGACAGTAGGAACCAACCCCACCATCTTTTACAAGAATGCATGGCTATTCACAGATAATAAAGAAAACCAATCTATAGAGAAGGCAACAGGAAACCACTCTATGATGTTTTTGAAGAAAGCATAGCAATTCACAGATAAGAAAGAAAACCAATCTATAGAGAAGGCAACAGGGAACCATTCTATGATCTTTTTGAAGAAAGCATAGCAATTCACAGATAAGAAAGAAAACCAATCTGTGGAAAGCCACACCCTCAAAAAATGATTGGCAGCACTAAGTATTTTTTTGGTATTCTTTTTCTTGTTTATGGAATCAAATGATAAGATGTATTACTTGGAGATACATTGGATAAATCCTCTGTACACTCAGCAGCATAAGTATTCATATATATATATATATATATATATATATATATATATATATATAAAGAAATGTAGTCTTAAGGTGTGCTATATTTATGGGATAAAGTGCTCAATATCAGAGATAGAGCGTGTGTAAATATAAAAGTGAACATAGAAATCAACACTTAGAGGCGACAGTCTGTTTCATGCTATATGCAATCGTCAGGCCACATATGCTGTTATTTTTCTCGGCTATTTATATATATACGGGTTAGTGGTGCATTGTGGGTATTCTATTATGGCGGTTATTTTTTACCGGAAGTCGCTTTGTTTATTTATTTGGGTCAAATTATATTGCTCGTTTTTATTTTTTTGTTTCTTATTTTATTTATTTATTTATTAACGTAGTAAAAATTTGTTTATATCATGTATTTAACAGTTTTTCCTAAACAAAACTGTCGCCTCTAAGTGTTGACTTCTATGTTCACTTTTATATTTATATATATATATATATAGACGCAGGGTTGAGTGGTTAGAATATTCACTTTCTGACCATGAGACCTCGGTTCAAATCTCACCAGGATTGGTTTGTCAGGAAGGAGGCTTCCTGGTGTTATCGGTCTGGAGGGGGATGATCCCACTGTGCTGCACCTTTGGAAAGTCCCTAAAAACCATCCTGTGGCGTGACCCATGCCTTGAGAATGAAACTGGCTAGACAGAACATTTGGTGGCCATCAATAGCTGTACTAGCATGAAGTCAAAGTCATCGTGGCTGAGGATTTGAGTGTGCTGGTCTTCTCCAAATTGTTGATCATGCTAGATAACATGCTCTCTCTCTCAGAAACTGTAACTAAGGTCTGCTCAGCATAGTTGCAGTATAAACCACAGATGGGCTTTGTGGGTGTTGAGCAAACACAGATGTGCCTGAGTGAACATCTGCAATAAAGATTGGCTAGCCACCCTAATAGATGGGTATCCTCGAATACAAGTGGCCAGCTATCATATATATATATATATATATATATATATATATATTATGAATTAATTGATTTAAAATATGTTTTTTTTCGCTACACAGTTCTAACCATGTTTCAAAAATGGAAGCTAAAAGCCCTGAATTTAATTTTGTAATTAAATTAAAGACATTATTTCCATTTCATCCTCAAGCAAATTTTGGGGTAACTTTTAAAATTACTCAGTTTTAAAGACATAGCTAAAATCATAATTCACGTTTCCAAGGTTACAGATAAATCCACGATGAGCAAGTGAAGCCCTGAATAAAACATCTACTTGTAATATAGAAAACAGGGTTCATGTTAATATTTTTCACTGTGATGTTTCTTACATTGTGTTTTGTGAGCATGCATCACACCATTTCCCAGCATTTGGTGAACACTGATGAGATCGAAGATTGAAATACAAAACGGGATGATCATTGGCCAGTCATTGGACAGATTGAGCGATAGCTCAGTTTTTGGGAAGCATAATGAGGAAAGACATGATGGAGAATTTAACACTCACAGGACGATGACAGGAGGGGAAGAGGGAAACAGCGAATAACTTTTTACACTATTTACATTGTTCAGACTATTGTCTTCATCTTTATTGCCATATTCACAATGTTTTAGCCATTTTATGCACCAGCCTTCTTCAGGTGATATATGTTGAAATTTCAAAGTGAAACCTTTATTTCAGTCACCAGGATAGATTGTTCTAGTTCCACATGCCATGCCTTTTCTGGATACCTCAGTTTCAATTATTTTCCTTTAATAACTTAACTCTCCAAATTTTTGTTCACATCTGCTGTAGCCAGGTATTGAACTCACAATTCTTTGGGTTAAGTCACTAGGTTACTTCAACCAATGCTTTTATCCACTGAACCATGTGTCCTTGTAAATAGTGTAAATAGTTATAATACTTCATCTTCATGATTTTGTGAACAGATAGCATTGGGGGTTAAGGTATAAAAATATATGGCAAATTGTCAATTGTTTAAAGCCAGAAGCGACAGGAAATATGTAAAAGGAAATATGCAAAAGCATTTTTGATCAATCAATTGCCAAAAGCAAAGATCATTTCAATCTGTTTAGATCAAAGGTTTTTTGAGCATTATGTAAAGATCAAGGAAATTAATGCAAACTGGATGAATAAATATAAAAAAATAAATAAAATAAAACATGAATTTCATTGACTGAAAGGAAAGACAATGAATTGTTTGAGAAAGATCATGAATCAAGTTAAAAAAAATGTACATAAAATTCTTGTGATAAACAGAAATCAGGCTGACCAATTTCACAGCAGCCAACTGTCCACCATCTTTCTTAATCTGAGCAAAATTATGAGCGCACTGAACATTGCAAACAATGGGGTCAGTTGTTTTCATCCAGGAAACATGAAATGTTTTTTGACCAAATAGTTAGTGTTTCTGTCGGCTGAAATCTTGAGTTACAAAGCATAGGAATTTATGGAGAGCATTGATTTAGCAAGTCCTGATTTACCCAAAGGTATGCAGCTCACATTTACTCAACGTTTTGTGATTTAATATTTAAAATTTTATTGAATCTTCTAAAGTGTGTGTATTTCAAGCAAACAAAATATTCTGTAGAAACTATGAGATGGTTTGCTTAAATAAACGGACAGATGCCAAAGATGTTTGGTTGAAACTGATTTATTTGATCGCTTAAACATATTGTACATAATGAAAAGAGAAGATTTTGGTGTTTCTGAGTCAAAGAGAGAGAGAGAGATAGTACAAAAGAAATAATGGTTATATGCAAATGAGAAATATGCAAAAATCTGTTCGATCGATCATTTGTCAGAAACAAAGACTATTCCAATCTCCTTAGAACAAAGGTTTCTTGAGCATTACATAAAGATCAAGGAAATTAATACAGACTGGATAATTAAAAATAAAAAAATGAAATTAAAAAAAAAGGAAATCAAAGAAAGACATGAAGATCATTGACAAAAAAAAAGACAATGGATTGTTCCAAAACATCATAATTCAATGTGAACAAAATTTTTAAAATTCTTACAATAATTGAAATACAGGTTGACCAATTATATGAAAATTCTTATTCTAGACAACAGTTCAGCCTAATCTTGAGTTGAACTTCTATATATAAGCAACTAGCAGTAGAGCTCGGTGTTGCCCAAGAATATAACAGTAAGAGATAGATCAAGTATCGACCATCATAAAGACTGAAAAATAAAATTGACAAAGATTATTGTTTAAGGTTGACAGACACGCATGTCTTAATTAGTTTTTTTTTGTTTTGTTTTTTGTTGTTTTGTTTGTTTTTTTCTTTACGAATTGGTCAAACCCAAACTCAAACAAAAACATTGTTTTCAATCGTTCAATCGTTACGATTGAATAGAATTTTATTATAAACAATTGTCTTGTAAATGGAATTTTTAAAGCATTCTGAATGTTAAAACAAAGAAAAAAGTGTGCAAGACAATAAGAAACACTACCTGCCAAAAAAGTGAAGTTTTGTTGAAATCAGTTAAAAAATGTAGGTAATCCAATCCCATATATAAATGAACACACACACACACACACACAACCTGGGTTTTATAATAAGTATACCTTGATATGAGTTGTTCTCCTTTCATTCTTGTGACAGAATCGTGTTTTATCGTGTTTTTAAATTGATTTTGTGCAAAAACAATTGTGTTTTTCCAATTTTTGGTGCTGTCAGAACCACCACAAGGTAATTTTACCTAGTCCTGTGAAGTTTTGTTGAAATTGGTTGAAAAATGTAGGAAATCCGATCCAATATATAAACGTACAGACAGACAGACACACACACACACACACACACACACACACACACACACACAATATGCGTTTTATAATAAGTAAGGTGTTTAAGGCTGCCCATCTGGGTAACCTATATGGATTATACACTTCATGAAGGCCAGATGCCACAATGGCAAAAATGCAGTGATAACAACAACAAGTATGAGGACAATAGTCCAAATATAAACAGTATAAATAATGATAATTCCTCATCCCAGAAATTCAGACAAAAATTTCCTGACTTCTTTATAATAATTGATAATAACAGCAAAGATGAGGATATTAGTCCAACAGTAAATAATGATAATTCATCATGCCAGAAATTCAGGCAGAAATTTTATTTAATTTTACCTAACATTTCAAATAGAACTTTGCCTAGCAATGTAATCTATAAAACATGGATATATTTCCTTCTGTTTTGTTCGTATCTGAAGGGATGTATATTGCGTTTATACAGCATGGTTGGTGCTAATTTCCAGGGAAGTGATTTGTTGTGCCTTCTCAGGCTCACATTCTCTTCTGATATGAATTGGAAAGACTATATTGAATAATTATCTAGGTCAGCTGCTAAGAAAGTCAGTTCCCAATGTTGGGCAAAACAATTTTTCTCTTACATGTCTATAAGTCGACCATTCATTCATGCTTAGAATATTGCTGCCATATATGGTCTATTATTTTTGTTACTTAAATTAATATATCTATATTGAGCATATATTTATTTATGCCATATATACATGTTTATAGTATTTACATTATGATCATAACTACTAGTAGTTACTATAGTGGTTTTATAACTAAAAACTAATCCCCTTCCTATCTATGGACAATTGGCTTTAATGGAACACCCATCCCCACTATTAGTCCATTGATGAGAGGTTTGTCAATCTGTATATATATATATGTATAATGCTGTTAAAAATATTGTTAATAGGAATGAATGAACTAAAAAATAACCTCACTATAATTATTATCATTATAGTGTACAGTGTTGTTTCTGAAGAGTAAATGTAATAAATTCTACTCCATATTCTACACATTTCTTTGGTATTTTTCTTTAGATACAGAACATATAAGCAAGGTTAAAGGAAGCCATTATGACTAAGCAAGTCTCAAATAATCTATTTACCTTATCTAAATCTCTAGGCCAGTAGACATTAATTTCAATGTTACAAAAGAAAATTGGATGTCTACTCAAACATGTGTCCACTAAATGTTAAGATTTAACATAAATGTTAAGATTTATCATAAATGTTAAGATTTAACATAAATGTTAATATTTATCATAAATGTTAAGATTTAACATAAATGTTAAGAGTTAACGTAAATGTTAAGATTTATCATAAATGTTAAGATTTAATATAAATGTTAAGAGTTAACATAAATGTTAAGATTTATCATAAATGTTAAGAGTTAACATAAATGTTAAGATTTATCATAAATGTTAAGATTTAACATAAATGTTAAGATTTATCATAAATGTTAAGATTTATCATAAATGTTAAGATTTATCATAAATGTTAAGAGTTAACGTAAATGTTAAGATTTATCATAAATGTTAAGATGTAATATAAATGTTAAGAGTTAACATAAATGTTAAGATTTATCATAAATGTTAAGAGTTAACATAAATGTTAAGATTTATCATAAATGTTAAGATTTATCATAAATGTTAAGATTTATCATAAATGTTAAGAGTTAACATAAATGTTAAGATTTATCATAAATGTTAAGAGTTAACATAAATGTTAAGATTTATCATAAATGTTAAGAGTTAACATAAATGTTAAGATTTATCATAAATGTTAAGATTTAATATAAATGTTAAGAGTTAACATAAATGTTAAGATTTATCATAAATGTTAAGATTTATCATAAATGTTAAGAGTTAACGTAAATGTTAAGATTTATCATAAATGTTAAGATTTAATATAAATGTTAAGAGTTAACATAAATGTTAAGATTTATCATAAATGTTAAGAGTTAACATAAATGTTAAGATTTATCATAAATGTTAAGATTTAACATAAATGTTAAGATTTATCATAAATGTTAAGAGTTAACATAAATGTTAAGATTTATCATAAATGTTAAGATTTATCATAAATGTTAAGATTTATCATAAATGTTAAGAGTTAACATAAATGTTAAGATTTATCATAAATGTTAAGATTTATCATAATATGAAATAATAATGACTTAAATAAAAACATTAATTGCATAAAAATGACAGTGTTTTTGTTTTATGTATGTACATAATATTAGCAGGTATAGACTTTTACGTTTGGTTTGGTTTATTTTACTGCATATCAATCACAATGGGTTATTTAATGCCAACAAGATTTTTATTGCTGGTAATATTTTTTTTTCAAAAATGTATTGCTGGTAATAATGTATTGCTGATAAAAAATTTTCTTCAAAGATATATTGCTGGTAATAATTTTTTGGTATTAAAACCTATTTTTACACTTTCATAGTGTTTTGGGGGTTAACTATTTTACCTATGGCTGGGACCTTAACAGGTGCTACCAGTGGACCTGGGAACACCAGCAATTAACAGGTGGTTCTTTGCTCCTCAAAACCTGATCAGAGGACTTGCTGTTGGATGTAAGTTTATCATCTTACCCAGGACACGGATGAAGTTTATTGTCTCACCCACGATGCCAAACTTTTAATGTTTAGAATATATTAATTCTGCATTCTGAATGTTCCCAATAGATTGAGGTTAGGTGCCATCACTACTCTCATTTCAATACGGGATCATAGTCCTACTTAAGAAATGCACATCGCTCATTAGTAATTTTTAAAGTCTGTATCCATTAAAGTTATTTTCATACATGAAACAAAAGTAATGTAATTTTTGTGCCATTAATGCTTTTTATTAAATTCAGCATTATTTTCATTTTGTCGTCAATTGGGAATATAATAGTTGCAAGCTTCGAAAGATTGATGATATTAATCTCTGCTTCCTCTAAATATTTTCACTGAGAATCAAGAAGAAAATGCAGTTGTTCTATCAAATTATCTATCTATCTATCTATCTCATTCTTTTCTTATCTATCTATATTTATATCTATCTATTCATATATCTCACTCTTTTCATATCTATCTATCTATCTATCTATCTATCTATCTATCTATCTATCTATCTATCTATCTGTCCGTCTATCTATCTCATTCTTTTCTTATCTATCTATATTTATATCTATCTATTCATATATCTCACTCTTTTCATATCTATCTATCTATCTATATCTATCTATCTCTCTCTATCTATCTATCTATCTCATTCTTTTTTTTATCTATCTATATTTATATCTGTCTATTCATATATCTCACTCTTTTCATATCTATCTATCTATCTATCTGTCTGTCTGTCTGTCTGTCTATCTATCTATTTATCTCATTCTTTTCTTATCTATCTATATTTATATCTGTCTATTCATATATCTCACTCTTTTCATATCTATCTATCTATCTATCTGTCTGTCTATCTATCTATCTATCTGTCTGTCTATCTGTCCGTCTATCTCATTCTTTTCTTATCTATCTATATTTATATCTATCTATTCATATATCTCATTCTTTTCATATCTATCTATCTGTCTGCCTGTCTATCTGTCTGTCTGTCTATCTATCTATCTCATTCTTTTCTTATCTATCTATATTTATATCTATCTATTCATATATCTCATTCTTTTCATATCTATCTATCTGTCTGTCTATCTATCTATCTGTCTGTTTATCTATCTATATCATTCTTTTCTTATCTACCTATATTTATATCTATCTCTTCATATATTTTATTCGTTTCATATCTATCTATCTATCTATCTATCTATCTATCTATCTATCTATCTATCTATCTATCTATCTATCTATCTATTGTTTGATCAATCTCTCTTTCTTTTTATATCTTTCCCGATAGATATTGTGTTCTTTTCATATCTATATTTCTAACTATCTATCGCATCCTGGGTATGACAATAAACTACATCCAGCAGCAAGGCCTCTGATTGGGAGGTTTTGAGGAATGCAGAACCCCCTCTTAATTGCCATTGTTCCCAAGTCTACCCTGACCCATGGTGGTAGCACCTGTTAGCTATGGGCAAATAGTTAACACACAAACTGTAGTCAAAGCACTATGAAAGTATAGAAAGAGTTTTTTTATAGTAAAAACACCAACAATACATTTTTGAAAAAAAAAAAAAAAATTGCCAGTAATACATCTGACATAAAACAAAATTAACCAAATAAACCAAACTATCTATCCCATTCTTTTTATATCTATCTATTTCTTTCTTTTCACATCTATCTATCTATCTATCTATCTATCTATCTATCTATCTATCTATCTATCTATCACGACCAATTCAATATCTATCTATCTATCCCGAACAATTCAAGATCTATCACGACCAGTTCAATTTCTTTCTTTCTTTCTTTCTTTCTTTCTTTCTTTCTTTCTTTCATGACCAATTCAATATCTATCTATCTATCTATCTATCTATCTATCTATCTATCACGACCAGTTCAATCTCTCTCTTTCTTTTTTTTCTATCTATCTATCTATCTATCTATCTATCTATCTATCTATCTATCTATCTATCTATTTGTCTCAATTCATATCTATCTATCTAGCTAGCTAGCTAGCTAGCTAGCTCACTATCAATCTAGCTATCTCATTCTGTTTTAATGTATCTGTCTAAATCACATACATGCACAAAAATATATTTATATATCTCAACAAAAGTCAAACTAATAGAAATCTGTAAAGCCAGTGTAAAAATCTCCTATCTATCTATCTATCTATCTATCTATCTATCTATCTATCTATTTCATTCTTTTCATATCTATCTATCTATGTTATTCCTTTCACATCTATCTATCTATCTATCTATCTATCTATCTATCTATCTATCTATCACTTTCTCTTCCTCTCTCTCTAGCGTTCAGTTTGACTATTTTCATTCAATTTATTTTCAAGGCCAATATGTAACCTGAATTTTAAAAGTGTCTTTTAGTATTCTTCTGTTGAACCAGTTCCAGGAATATGTAGACTATCGAGTGTCAAATCATAACAAAAGGCAAATATGTGTCATCAGAAACATTTCCAAATACATCACTGAGGAGATATCTTGTCAACTTGAAAAAAAAAAACGCGGAATTTCAAAAGATATTCTTTACCAAACTGAAGCTTCATGCATATTTTATTGACATAATCTGATGAGTGTAAATTATGGAAATTTGTGAGGTGAAAAATATTTTTGGGAAAAAAAATAAGAAAGAAAAAAGACTGATTTTTATATTTATTTAATGTCATATCTCTTCAGGTCTTAGCGGATCACGGTTCTTCTGAGATTATTTATGACTTGCATGAGATTTATTTTAAGAGATAGTGGTGTTGTTTCCCACTGCCTTTTTGGCAATTTTGAATTTAAAGTAGACATTGTCCTAGACTGATTACAAGCCAAGACTGAAGATCCACATCTATATTATTGAAACTCATAGTTTACCTTGACTTACGCTGTTAGAAATAAGAATATTTTTGAGAATTCTTAAGTTTAAAAACTTAAAAACCTAACAATGTTTTTACTTCTGCTTTAAAAATACATCTTGCAAAATAAAATCCTTATACTTGCCTTGGTAAAGTCAATCAGAGGACAAAATGCATGTAAAGAATATTTCTCATATAATATATATATATATATATATATATATATATATATATATATATATATATATATATATATATATATATATATATATTAAAAAGAAGAGAGAAAGCCACAAATGTGTTTGGTTGTAATGTGGATTTTTAAAAAATATATATATTATGCTTTATTTTCCATAATTTTGCAACATGAGTTTTGGGTCTTATGACCTTCTTCAGGCAAAGAGTAGATATTTCCACATATTATTAAAATGAATTAATTTCCTTATGTTTTTTGATGTTAAATATTCTCAATGTTAAACATTCTCTATTTTGTATGGCAGTAACACAAATGTCTTACTTGAACAGAGGAAAATTAATTCATTTTAATAAAATCAATGTTTAAACAAAATAAATTAAAAATAAAAACACATGTATATATATATCTATATATATATCTATATATATATATATATATATATATTATAAATCTAAATATAAAAATGAATGTTGAAGTCAACACTCAGAGGCAACAGTCTGTTTCATGCTAGATGCATTGCATCTAGCATGAAACAGCCTGTCGCCTCTGAGGGTTGATTCCAATCTTCACTTTTACATTTAGATTTACATATGCTCTATCTCCAATATTGATAACTTTATCCCATAAATATAGCACATGTTAAAACTATATGTCTTTATATATATATATATATATATATATATATATATATATATATATATAATGGTAAATATGCACATACATATGTAAAATATGTAAATATATCTACATAGGTGCATACACATACATGTATATTTTATGAATAAAAAATTCCAAGAGGATAGAATCCAGGTAGAACTCAATTACACAGCGGCCCTTTCAGTAAATGCCCTTCAGTCTTAGCTTCCCACGCCCCATCTCTTTCCCCCACCCCTTCTTCTTCTCTTTTCCTCTCCCTTATTCTGATCTTTAACATTAGATTGTCTATGGTGTGTATGTCACCACAAAATGTATCTTTAATGTACTGGACATCCAACAACATTCATGTTTTTCTCACTTAAAGCTCTTCCACTTACCTCCCTAAAATTTCTCTCTGTTAAGGTTTAATCTTTCACCTTCTCTCGTCTGTTTCCCCTCTCTTTAGCTCTAACATTCATCCCACACTCTCACACCTTCTCTCTAAATTCTATTTTTATTTCCGGAGTTGTTTTTTTCTGTTTTTTTTTGAATTTGTAGGTCTGATGAATTGGATCGTATTTACGATTCCAATGGAATAAATTATGACCATGGAATATTAGTGTTTAAGCCTTTTTATTATATATATATATATATATATATATATATATAACCTGTATAGAAGGACCTTCAGAATCTTCCCATCTGTCATAGGATGTACATGATCAAGCTAGAGAGGGTCCTTATATCTTTGCACTTAATCATGTTAGCATTGGTTTCTGTTTATTCTAAATTCCAATTACTAATGAAATCATGCTTTTATCCCACTCTGTTAATTTCATCTCATTTCAAAAAAGAACAACTTACATCCACTTTATAGCCACACATGTTCTGCCATGCTTGATTTAGTTATTGCAGCACAAATAGTAGATGTTTCCCATATCTTGTCTCTAGCTGTTTTCTCTCTCTTAAAATGTCTGTAACAATTGCAAAGGATGTTATATATGCAGACGCTGGTCATTCATTTTTTTTTTTTTTTTTAAGCATTTCACCCGAAGCAAGGTGGGAAGCAAGGGGTTACAGAAAATTTGGAGCAAGGTCAGATAGGAGTGATAGAAGAAAGGATGAGGAGATGAACAGACTGAGATAGATAGATAGATAGATAGATAGATAGATAGATAGATATGAACAGGCTGAGATAGATAGATAGATAGATATAGATAGATGAACTGAATGTGACAGATAGATAGATAGATAGATAGATAGATAGATAGATAGATAGATAGATAGATAGATATGAACAGGCTGAGATAGATAGATAGATAGATAGACAGATATGAACAGGCTGAGATAGATAGATAGATAGATAGATAGATAGATAGATAGATAGATAGATAGATAGATATGAACAGGCTGAGATAGATAGATAGATAGATAGATAGATAGATAGATAGATTTTTTTTAAGCATTTCACCGCAAGCAAGGTGGGAAGCCACTAGGACACAAGGGGTTACAGATTCGTGAGCCAAACAATTTGTAGGTTGTATCTGTAGTGTAGTTTTACAATGGAGGGTTAATATTCCAAACGGACATTTTGCAAATTATCAACATTATGTTGCCAATAAATTCTGTCAGAATTTCTGCGAAGTTGAGTTATCCTTATTATATATCAATGTATTTCACATTAACAGCAACATCTACGTCATTATCATTCGATAATATCAGTTCCTGTACTTTTTAGGGTTCATCAGGTCCCTGTTATATAATGTTCATACAATTTCAAAAGAAACACTTTATTCATTTCACAAGTGAAGTTTGCTCTGCAAACCATATACAAAGATCAGTTTATTCTTCCTAATTAAATTGATCTTCTGATGTCATGTTTGATTCTTCCATGGCATTACCAAAAATAATTTATCCAAGAAGAATTAACCAAGAGAAAAAAGTGTTTCTTTCATTCGCAGACAACGAAAACAGACTGCTCTTATCAAAAAAGTTTTTTTTTCTAAGCATTTCACCCCAAGCAAGGTGTGAAGCCACTAGCACACAAGGGGTTACAGAAAGTTGGAGCAAGAGCAAAGAGGAATGATAGAGGAAAGGATGAAGGGAAGGATAGGGGATAGATCAAGGCATCTGGAGACGTCAATTGACATTACATTTGAATAGAGATTATAGCTATCAGGGAAACAGGAAAAAAGGGAGGGAGTTCCACAGGTGAAAAATGTGAGACATGAAGCTATTGGAGTAGAAGAGACGGATACATTTAACAGTTTCGACAGTGAAAGGGTGAGAGCATGATGCCAACCTAGTTGAACACTTAAATTCATGGAGTCTGGGAACCAGCGAAAGCAGCTTATCGGAACAGTTTACTTTAGAATTCTCATAATGTTACTAAATATAACAGATTTCTGATTATGGCCAGAGGTTATACATTCTCATAATGTTATGAATGTTGGTTGATTTGGTTGATTTTGTATCAACCACTATGAGTAATTTAATGCCAAAATCTAAATAATTTGTAGATGATTTCATGGTTTCAACTACAGATAAGCATTTTATCCCAAGCAAGGCGGGAAGCCACTAGGACGCAAGGGGTTACAGAAAATTTAGAAGATCTAATAGGAGTGATAGAAGAAAGGATGAGGGTAGTGGATAGATCAAGGCAACTGGAGATGTCAATTGACATTACACTTGAATAGCTGGAGATTATAGCTCACAGGGAAACAGGAGAAGGGAAGGGAGTTCCACAGGCGAGAGGTGTGAGACATGAAGCTATTAGAGTAGAAGAGACGGCTACATTTAGGAGTTTCGACAGTGAAAGGGTGAGAGCCGGATGCCAGCCTCGTAGGGCGCTTGAACTCGTGACGTCTGGGAACCAGCGAATGCAGCTCCTCGGAGCAATTTCCATGAAAGTATTTGTAGAACAGACAGAGGGAGGCGACGGCGCGTCTGTGAGAGAGTGACTGTAGACGAGATGCCAGGGCAGGGCCAACCATATTGCATATCCGCTTCTGGAGCCTATCAAGAACCCCGAGGCAAATAGAAGGGGCGCCAGACCATATATGGCAGCAATACTCCATGCAAGGGCGAATTGTTGATTTGTATATCTGGAGGAGTACTGTCAGTCTTTTTTTATATAAAAATGTATTGCTGGTATTTTTACTATCAAAATGTGTTTTTATACTTTCATAGTGTTTTTGTTTGGAGAGTTAACTATTTGCCCATAGATGGGACCCTAACTGGTGCTACCACCCCAAGCCAGGGTGGAGCTGTGAACAACAGAAATTAAGAGGTAGTCCCAGGATCCTCAAAGCCTCCAATCTCCCAATGATAGACCTTGTTCTTGGATGTAGTTTATCATCTTCCCCAGGTTAAAACAAATGAAATGTTGTGATTATAACAATCAAGGTAGCTTCTAAAATAAAATGGAATTAGCTAGAAGCAGATATGCAGGCACAGACATGTGTTGTATCCTGTTCATACTCTCACATTTTTTAGAAACAACTGAATGTAAAATCTTAACCAGACTGATTCAGGATATAGAAACGACTCAAAGCAACACAAAGGATGTCTTTTTGCAGCCCATGCTGTGAGAGGATTATCATCTCTCAGTTGCATCTCTATCTTCGAGCAGAGTGTGACTTTTTCCCCAGCTGTCAAGAGAGACGCAGCTAGGGAAAATAAAAACTGTGAACTGCCAGTTCAGAGGAACATCTGCCTGAGGCTGCACCCCACCATTGCACTAGAGGGGGATTGGGATTCATACTGATGCCAGCATAACTGATTCTTGCGGGGGACTCGTCAATTTCTTTCCAAGACCTGAGTTAAACCCAAACTGTGTGTTGCATCTCCTCATATTGGGGAGACAGGGGGAGATTTATTTCTTGCCATTTCTGTTGCTGAAGGACCCTCTGTGAATTCATACAGTATGCGTTTTAAAAGGGTAGAATAATTATGAATTTTATCCACTCTGATATTATACAGGGTGCGATGGATAAATTGTCGTCTAAATTACGCAAAAAAAAAAAAAATAAATAAAAATATAAAAATAAAAAAAAATAAATAAAAATAACACTGACATCTCAATTTAACAGATATATTTACCAATATTGCACAAACATATCTTGAAATAATAAAGAGTAAATTCACTTAATATATCATCAGTGGCTTCAACCACGACCTCCAGACCACTTCGGAATCTTCTACAACTCTTCAGGACAGTCTCCTTGTTTAAGTTGATGAATGCTGCCAAAATCCTTGCCTTCCGTTCATCTTTGGTGTTTCAAGGAGTTTTGTTGGTCTCCCACTCAACTGCGCCCCACACATAATAATCAAGGGGGTTGCAGTCTGAGAGGTTATGTGGCCAGATATAAGGTGGGATGTATTTGCAGAAATTGTCATTGACAGCCATGATTAGGTTATAAAATAAAAAAATAAAAATAAAATAAAATAGAAAATGAAAACTGTAAGATGCCTAGTCCTGAGGAACAACTCACCAAGGCTGCACCCCACCATTGCACTAGAGATGTAGGTGGGGATTTAGTAGTCATACTGAAGCCAGCACAAATGATACTTGCGGGTAATGGGCAATTTTTTTTTTCCTGACCCGAGTGTATGTGCTCAGGTTCCCCATATTAAACCCAAACTTGTGTCACATCATGTCTCAGTGGGGAGACAGGGGGAGATTTATTTCTTGCCATTTCTGTTGCTGAAGGACCCTCTGTGAATTCATACAACATGCATTTTAAAAGGGTAGAATAGTTCTTCACTATGGGTATTTGCATGTAAGTGAATATAACAAACACAACTAGAATTTGAACTTGGCTCCCTTTTTAACAATTTCAAGCCTTTATCAATTACACCACCCACATATCCAAGTTTACAACACTTGATATTCCCAAGCGGTCGCCCATCTAGGTACTAACCAGGCTCGATGTTGCTTAACTTCAGTGATTGTACAGGGGTTTCAATGTAATGTAGCCGTAAACCTTGTTAAGATGAAGGGGAATCTTTGAGAGAAAAGATTCTTGATTGAAACTTAACAAAGAATTGTTGCCATGTCTGTAAACATAAGGCTTCATTTTCATAGACAGAACAGACATTTCTTACCATTTCTGCTGGGGGAGGATTATCATCTCTCAGTTCCATCTCTATCTTCGGGCAGAGTGCAACTTAGTTGTGTCTCAGTCTTTGGGCAATGTGTGATTTGATTGCGTCCGTCTTTGGTAAAAGTGCGATTCAGTTGTGACTCTGATTGTGGACAGAGACGCAGCTGAGGAAGATAGAACCTGAGAGGTACCCAGTCCCAGGGAACAGCTGTAATGTTGTTGATGCATTTTCTTTAATGAAAATTAACTTAGCAATATATTTTTTACTCAAGCCTTCATTTTGTTTGTCTTCCATCATTCAATATCTGTTTGTAGGCCAATTTACCACCTGCAAAACATGGACATTGGAAAGCTAAAAAGCAACATTCATCGAAGTCAGTATAGTAACATGTAGTTATGATTTTGTTCTGCCGATTAACCAAACTTATTGTTGACATTCTTTGAATTCTAAGTAAGTGTAATTACAATACCATCTGGCAAATTGTTAAAGAATATGGAAAACTCATAAAAAATAAAGAATACTTGAGACCAGCATTTCCAAACATGGACAGAATCACTCACCAGTAGCTGATTTCAACTGCTGGGTGGGTGATTAGCAACTGAACAGAAAATGGTGGGAAATATATTTCAGCATAGGCTACTAAAAAAAACATGAAAATAACCTGTATTAAAAAAACAAAAACAGGCTAAATGGGAATAAATGGGTCACGGTCCTAGATCTCTATCTATAAAAGGCAGGATGTGTGTGTGTGTGTGTAACAAATGCACAGCCACAATTTTCGACGGATTTGCACCAAAATTTACATGCTCCAAGTTAGTTGGAAGGCCAAGACTGACATTGCATTTCCCAACTACCATCGATAGTGGAAATAATCGATTTTTTAATCCTTCTACGTCAGTTTTCATGTAGTTTGCAGCCATTTTCTACTGGCCAGAGTGAGAGACTATAGCTGGCTGCCACAAATAAGCAGGAAGATTCTATTGGCCAGTGTGAGAGCCAACAGCTGACTGACACGAATGTAAACTAGCATGCTAGTATGCAAAAAAAATTGATAGCTGCATTCGTCACAAGTAGGAAAAATTTAAATCTGCATGGCACTTTACTCCAATTGGCTCATTCGCTTGCTTAAACTCAACGTTGATTCTGATTCCACAGAACTGGGTTGGGTGTGAAAATGTATTTGTTGTTAACATTCTTTTTTCATTCGTTTTTTCCAGTTACGAGTCCTTTTTTAAAGTTGATCGTTTTGTGTTCATTTTGTTTAGTTCTTTTTTCGTAACAGATTTAATGTTTAGTATAGAGCTTAGAAAAAATTTGTAGTGTGAGATAGGCAAGAAGTAAGGCATGTAGCAACATCAGCACGGCAAAGGGCACTCCTTTAAAGGTAAGGAAGGGCAAAAATATTTTAAGTCAAGTGATAGCGATTGCTGTATGAGTCGTATGATTTTTGAATCAAGCACGGGCAACGCCGGGCCATGCTGCTAGTAAGATATAAATATCCCTGCAAATTTGGTATATTTTGGTATTTTTCTATATAGTTTTTAATGGTCAAGTTTGATTTTATTTGTTCTTGAGTATAGTAGGAGCAGCAATCACTACCTCATAAGTCAGTGTTATTTGTTATCTCCCTTTGGTATGTTTTGCTACATCATAAAGTTAGTTAATGAACTAATATCAAACTTTTACCAAACAATTTTGGTATGCTCTTGAATATTTACTATACAGGTAGGCAGTGGAAAATTATTCCATCTGAAAGATAGCGATGATGTAAAAAAGGCTAAACACCATTGCTACAGACAGTCATGTACAAACTTAAAAAAAAGAACGGTTGGCCATTCGTATCCGAGGATGCCCATCTACTAGGGTGGATAACCAATTCCTGTTGCAAATGCCTGCTCAGGCCCATTTATGTTTGTTCAACACACTTAAAGTCTACCTGTGGTTTATGCCGCAACTATGCTGAGCAGACCTTAGTTACAGTTCTGTGTTATCTAGCGAGATCAAAATCTGAATAAGGTTTGCACGCTCAAACCCTGTGCTAGCACAACAATCAATAACTTCCAAAGGGTTCTGTCTCTCCCATTTCACTCACAAGTTTTAGACCAATCTGTGGTATGGTTTTCAGTCACTTGTCAAAGGTACCGCATCTTGGGATTTCCTCCTCCAGATGGATAACACCTAGAAGTTACCTTCCTGACAAATTGACCCTGGTGAGATTTGAACCCGGATCTCATGTTCAGAAAGCGAATATTCTAACCACAATTTTACTGCTTTTACTGCTAACCAGACACTCCTCTGTAGCTAATCTGGTATAGCACGTCAGGCTATATGACAATTCCGTGTAGGATACAGGTCCGATTCCTGTCAGAGGACGCATATTTTCTTTGAAATTTCTTTCATATTCAGGCTGGTAAATGTTGATAATACTGTTTACAATAAACAGAGCATTTACTTAAATATTTGTGTCTATATAAATAACATATAACAATAAAATATATTAAAATAATCCATTCCACATAAAAAAAGTGTACGCAAAAGTCAACACTGAATTGAGATACTGTTTCATACTTTAAATTGTCATCTTCAACATGCAATTTTCCCATACATATGGAAAATTAAGATGAAGTATGTGTAGACCAAAATATGTATTTCTTTTTAAATTATGTTATTTATTGACAGATGAATATATGTTTTGGTGTGTGCAAGGCGGCAACGCTAGAGTTCTTGTTTAAATTGATCAAGTAAGAATTTTGTTTGAATTTTGAAAAGTTATAAATCCATTAAATTTTCTTGTAATATGAATTTATCTGTTAAAATGAAATAAAGTTAGTGTAATCTAGTTAGAGTAAAAATGTCTTTGTAATTTTCCATAGAATTTAAGATTCTGAATATTACTGTGTTGTAGACATGATGTTGTAAATATATTAGTGTGCAGTTTGTATTTTATATCATAATGAAACAATAAAAATTAGACAGCTGAAATTTCTGGTATCAAAATGAGGAAACAAGGCTTTGTGAATTTAACACTTGGAGGACATATTGAATGCAACTAATCTGCTGAATGGGCTTGTGTAGATTGGTGGTCGAAAAGGAACTGGAAAGGATGTTACGAGAACAAATACTGCATAGATCTACTAAGAGTAGATTGTGATAAAGACCCCTGATCAACTATGTGCTGAAAAGATATAATGCATAAACAAAGATGGTGCCGATAATGATGAATTTGGAAGATACAGCAGAGAAATGAATTCCTTTAAGAGAATTTATCATTCCATATGCAAATGGAACTGACATTGACTAACAAAGCAGAACAAAGCGATTCGACTGAAGAATGTTGAAAATTCTTCTTTTCAAGTCTGGAGAACTGTTTTCGCAAACTACCTTGCTCAAGTAGGTACTCGTTGGCTCAAGAACACTGAAGTGGCTGGATTCTTGTTGCTCTAACTGGTTATTGAGTAGGCTGAGATTTCAAGAGATGTAATATATTTGAATTAGAAAGAGATGTTTGCCAATCTTTAACAAGCAATTGGATGAAAATACGATCAATAAAATATGGGATGGACTTCAGAACTAAAAGAAAAACTCCAAGGGTAATGGCTGCTATTATATTCTGGTGATGCAAGACTACAGAAGCATCTATTAGCAGAATAGTAGCAGAGACTGAACTTTGCCACCAATTACCCATCTTGTTTCAAATATAATATTCCAGTGATGGAAACAAGTAAAAATCTGTAGGCACTAAAACTTGTGCATATTGAGGATGAGGAATATCTTCTTGAAGATATTATTTTTTCTTGGGTTTGTTTTGTTGTATGATGCTTTTCAAAAACTAAACAAAGTATTAAGAAACAGGAGAATTTCATTAGAAACAAAGAAAAAAGTGCCAAACTGCTGGATAATATACATGGCAATGAATGCTGGACAATCTCCTCCCAGATAAAGAGGAAACTTCAGGCAACTGCGATATGGTTCTACAGAAGGATACTGAGAATACCATGGACAGAATAGAAGTAGATACTGAACTTTGCCACCAATTACCGATCATGTTTCTAATGTAATATTCCAGTGATGGAAACAAGTAAAAATCTGTAGGTACTAAAATTTGTGAGTACTGAAGATGAGAAAGACCCTCTCGTTATTTTTTCTTGGGTTTGTTTTGCAATGTGTGCCCTTGCATTATCATGCTGGAGAAGACCTTTTTTTTATATATGAAAGCTGGAAATCTTGGATTTAATGCCTTCTTTAGCTGGTCAAGTTGTTGAGTCTGCGGTGATGGGTCTTCCATGTTCCACTAGTCTGTAGTGGATGATGACTTTCATACTTTTGTGATGTACAGTGGCCGTTAATGATTAAGTATAACTCAAGACTTCAATGTTAAAATAAAACAATATTTAATTACAACTTCAAGTAAATACTTAACAAGAACAAAGAAGTAAATGTTGACCAAAGATAAGTAACCATTTCTGTGAATACCTTGTTAGTAGCACGGCTTGGCTTAACATCCGGTAAATCCTAAATCAAACCCCAAATCATCAATGAACAATAATTCACACTAATTCAACTGTATAGTTTCACTCAATAGTCACTCAGTAATCACTCCAGCCTATATACATAAGTCCAGAGAATCACACTCGCACCTTAGCATTGATATATACTAATCTTCTTCCTATATGATACCCCGGCTTTTTGAGATGACATCTCTGGAGTCTATATCTCTTCACTTTGAGTTCAATATTCAAATGTTCCATTGCTATTCTTTTTCTTTTACTGTACTTCCTTGGTTTACTAATTTCTGTTGGCATGAGTATGTCAAACATGTCATACAAAATTTCCATAGGTCTAACGTAATAACCCTGCCCGTTGCAGTTCTGTCCTGTCTCCCCGGTGGTTCTGGCCAAAAAAGAAATCCACCCGATCTTCCTCCGGTGAACTGAAGGAACCACCACTATTCGCCACGTTGTGAATTCTTGATCTGAACATCAGTGTATCGATCTCCCCAGAATGATCCGGTGAGAAGGGGAGAAAATGACTGGGTATTTCGCTGAAAGGAAATCACTATTCATGCAGCAAAAGTTTCTTGTCGTAGACGCAAACACAAGAAAAAGGAAAAAAAAAAGCAACTCCTGTTCCTGTACAAAGGTCACTGTTTTTTATGTCTCTACCAAAGAATTTACACGAGTACAAAATGTCGTAATGAGATTCACTCGTTTGGGTTGGAAAGTCACAGAGAGAGATAGGAAAATTTCTGCCTAAACAATTTCAGCTGATCTAAGGGCAGTAATTTGTGGATCTTCGTCTGCACCCTACGATATAGCAGTCTGCTTTCTCGCAGCCTTGTTGACAAAGTTATCTGGATTCGTACGAGTTGTATTTCGATCTCTTGTTTTGGATCGGTCTTCTTGACACAGGGCAACCAACAGATCAGACCAGCAAATTCCAACAAGCCGCTTCTTCCGCGTTCTGATCTCCGAGCTCCAAACTCATCTGACTAACTCAAGCGTGCGGGCAGCTTATATAGAGAGAGGTGGAGCTAAACCATCTTTAGGCACCGCCCCCAAATTTTAATATGCAAATCGCCTGGACCACCATGTGTTTCTGCCTAATCTCCGGATCTCTGTGGGCAACCAGTTTTCAAGAGGTACCAAAATTGGATTTGGACCTCCTGCTGGATCTTTTGCAGACAACATATACTTAAATTTTGCCAAAACCACTTATCCCGTCTGGTTGAATTCTGCTATTCAGACCACCCAAAAATCCAATTTGCCATTTATCACAAACTTTACTTTAACGAATTCATCTCTTAATCACTTTGGAATTATTACATGTAATTAACTAATAACTCAACCCCAGAAACAATTAGTAAGAGAAAAAAAAAACAAGAGAAAAAAAATAAACTTATTTCTGGAATTACTCCGGAATCCCATCTACCAAAGTAATTAGCATCTTCATACTAATTCTTTAGCACTGTTGATTACTAAATACTGGGGGGTCTCTCTCTCTCTCTATGTCACATAGGTACCACTTTTCGTGGACTTACTAAATCAGTGAATCTCCATTTTAACTGATTAAGGTGTTGCTTATATTCCCATCTTTGTCCCTATACCATGTATGTCATTTTTCCAATCTGTTTTTTATCATGCTGTCTTCCCAGAATTCTTTTACACATTGATACTTTTTGAAAAGCATTTTATCACCAGGTTTTAAAATATTTATTTACATTATTTTGGTTCCTTGATATTCTCGCCTTCCATTCTGGTACTAATTTGTTAAATATAGACTTAATATTCTTGGTGAACATCAGTTTAGCCAGCAACATTCCAGAAAACTGTGTTAAGGTTTGGTGTTATTCAGAAAATGCTCAGAAATTGTGGTAACACATAGCAAGCACAAAGGAGGGGGTAGTATATTTGTGTTTTCAAATAACCACTCTTTTTAAATTTTTGTTGACAATCAAAACCCATTTTTCATTACATGTGATGAAATAGTGTTTTTTATTAAAAAAAAAAACAAACTCCTCAGTTGCTGGAATACTGGATTTGTTTTTAAAATGAAAGCCTATGAGGAACCCAAATTCTCTCTTTCCAAGTTTTCACAATTCACTTTAGATATTGATGTACATTTGAACATGGCACATTAAGTTTTTGCACCAAATCTTTATGGTTTAGTATTTTGTTGGGTAACCTTTTACTTTAATAATGGCCTTAATTCTTTGTAGCATGCTATAGACTAAATTCTTTAGTAAGTCAACATCCTTCACCATATTTTTCCAGCATTCCTTTAATTTGCAAAAAAGCTTGTATTATGAGTTTACTTTACTATTAGAAGAACACTTGTCCATTATCACCCAAAGGTTTTCAATTGGGTTAAGGTCAGTAGACTCTGACTCGGCCACTGGAAGAGTTGCAATTTACCCTTGACACGTTTCCTCTCTAGATAACATTTATTCTTTAAGGCAGTATGCTTAGGATCATTATCGTTATTAAATCATTATATGTACACCTGTATTAATAAATGAATTCTATTACCCACTTGTCTTGGTAAGAATAAAAAAATTTACTTTATATGGGTGCATCCATTTTTTTTGCTTCATACTGTAGTGTCCTGGTAACATTTCTATATTATTCTAATATTTTCATGGTCATTGTCCTGATGAGTTTTTGTAGCTAGATTTTCTGAATTTAAGCACAGTACTGCAGGGAAAAAAAATCTGCCTCGTCAGTCATGTATCAAAAGATACATGATTGCCTAAGCATGTATCATGCATGGCACATAACTTACTGACTAGATTGGTGGAAATGTATCATTCTTTTGTAGTTTAAATGGTTCGATGTAACTATAATAGTTTTTCCTCTCGCATTTCTCTCTTTTAGAACCCCCCCTTTAAATTCTTACTTTCTAGTCAACGTTGATCTTTAGAAATTTAGATCCAATGTCAATCACTATCTTCTGTCTTATTAATTCTTGTTATTCTTTGTTTTCTGTCTTTAATTATGTTTTGTTTTCTCTTATTCCCTTACACTCGGTAACCAGTTGAATCTAAATGGCTTTGTCTTGCTTGTGGGGAAATAATTAAAAATTCGAGGGTAAATCAATAATCAATACCTCTTAATCAATCAAAGTGTAGGTGACAATCTGTCTATATTTCTGAGATGAGGTATTATGTACAGTATTTACATTAGTCGGACTATTGTCCTCATCTTTGTTGCCATATTTGTCACAACGTTTCGGCCGTTGTACGCTCCGGCCTTCTTCAGGTGGTTGGAATGTCGAACTGAACCCTTTATTTCGATCACTGGGGTAGTGTGTTCTAGTTCCACGTGCCATGTTTGATGGATGTCAGTTATTAGTTATCTCCTGCTAATTTTCCCTCTGAAAGTTCTCCACTGCCTCAACCAATATGCACAGTGGATAAAAGCGTTGGTTAGATCCAGTGACAGACCCAAAGAAGGTGAGTTCAATAGATCAAAATAAAGGATTCAGTTCGACATTCCAACCACCTGAAGAAGGCCGCAGTGTACAACGGCCGAAACGTTGTGACAAATATGGCGACAAAGATGAGGACAATAGTCCGACTAATGTAAATACTGTGTAGGTGACAATTCTATTCATTTTCAGAGATAAAGAACACATGCATATCCTACTTTGGGACATAGTTCCCCTGCACAGAGATGAAATTCTTGTATTGTTCAACAAGATTCTTCATGTCTTCTGCAAAGAAGATTTTGATGGCTCATGAAGCCACGTGTGCACCACTTGCTTGTTTATTGTACCTCAAGTCATCATACACTGAGGTTTGTGCAGGTCCATGAACTTGTTAGACAACTATAGAAAAATCAAATAACTATGCTAAAACATGGAGTTTAGCTTTGTTTGACACCTATAGAAAAATGAAATATTGATGAAAAATGATGGTGTTCAACCTAGTTAGACAACTATAGAAAAATGAAATATTCATGCTAAATGATGAAGTTCAACGTTGTTAAACAGCTATAGAAAAATGAAATATTCATGAAAAATGATGGTGCTTAACCTTGTTAGACAACTATAGAAAAATGAAATATTTATGCTAAACTATGGTGTTCAACCTTGTTAAACACCAATAAAAAATGAAATATTCACAAAAAATGATGGTGTTTAACCTTGTTAGACAACTATAGAAAAAATGAAATATTTATGCTAAACTATGAAGTTCAACCTTGTCAAACACCTATAGAAAACTGAAATATGCACCAAAAATTATGGTGTTCAACCTTGTTAGACAACTATAGAAAATTGAAATATTCATGATAAACTATGGAGTTCAACCTTGTTTAAAACCTATAGGAAAATGAAATATTCACAGTAAATGATGGTGTTCAACTTTGTTCAACAACTATAGAAAAATGAAACATTCATGCTAAACTACAGTGTTCAACCTTGTCAGAGAACTTTAAACTAAGATGATACCACATCAAACAAACAGAATCATAAATTCTTCTGTCTTTATCGGAAACATAAAACTTTGTTTCTAAGAGAGTACATCCTCTGAGAATATTTTTCTTTTAGTAATTGTGCACTTTCAATTTATTTTGGAACTGTCTCAGAGAAAGTGCTTCCAATAAATAGTATTGATTGGATATCACCCCCTGAACTTGAAGGTAAGAAGATGTAATTTATATAAATGGCTTGAAGATATGTAGTCACTTTCGACTGATGGTGTTTTGATGATTTGATCTTGTGGAAAATTGAAAAGCTCGGAAAATAGATTAATACGCAAATATTGCACTATATCAGATGCACTTGCTTGAAGTACAATTATTAGTGCACATTCTCAGGACATTCATGGTGAGTTTATCAAATATTATTGAATCAATTTAATAAAATTCATCCCTTTATTGATATATAAAAGAGGTACAATATAAATTTGACCAATACTTTCATCTTTGTGGTTTTCACCGTTATAATTCAAATTGTCTGCTCTGTAGCTTTCATTCATTTTAAGAAAACCTACTACATTTTGGGGATAGGGTAATGGTGCTATTTTTTCCTGATGACTGTGAAATTCATGTACATAGCTTAGTTATCTATTTTCTTTAAATTTTAGACTTTGTGTGTTTTTTAAGCCCACATGGCTTCAAGTCTATTAATGCTCTCAGTCTGAAAAAGAGTTATGCCTTCATCAAATTTTACAGATAAGTGATATTTAGCTACCCCCCCCCCGAGGGTCACATGTGGCACAAGGCCAGGTTTAACGTGGGATCTCCAAGCCCATAGGCTCAGCCAAAAATATTCCCTCTTTGAACCCACATAAACAGGTTCAGGGGCAGTCAACCACACCGAACAAGACTCTGCCCTTCGGTGGAGCCTCGTCCAGGTTCCTCTCCGCCTGAAGGCAGAGAGTTAGACTGTTAGCCAAGTTAGACAAATTTTACAGATAAGTGCTACAGAATTGCAAACAATGAATATTAGCAAAAACTGAAAACCAGATCACGTGATGACTTCCAGCAGCAAGAAATAAAATGGATTGCTCATTTAATTAGAGGCTGAATAATGGTATAATAAAGATGTTAACTTTTGACACTACTTTAAACAAAAGATTTGGAAGGAAATGTGTTTTTATATTGAAATCATTTCAAATACATTTTTCAAGTTCAATCATTTGCAATGCATTTTTGTAGTAAAATCATTTGCAATGCATTTTTGTAGTAAAATCATTTGCAATGCATTTTTGTAGTAAAATCATTTGAAATGCATTTTTAATAGTAAAACCATTTTGTAATAAAAATCATTTCATTTTTTTCATTTTTAGTAAAAATCATTTGCAATGTGTTTTTGTAGTAAAATCATTTGCAATGCATTTTTATGGTAAAATCATTTGCAATGCATTTTTGTAGTAAAATCATTTGCAATGCATTTTTGTAGTAAAACCATTTGCAATGCATTTTTGTAGTAAAATCATTTGCAATGCATTTTTGTAGTAAAATCATTTGAAATGCATTTTTATAGTAAAATCATTTGCAATGCATTTTTGTAGTAAAATCATTTGCAATGCATTTTTGTAGTAAAATCATTTGCAATGCATTTTTATAGTAAAATCATTTGCAATGCATTTTTGTAGTAAAATCATTTTGATTTCATTTTTATAGTAAAATCAATTTTTTTGTAGTAAAATTTTTTGCATTTTTATAGTAAAATCATTTGCAATGCATTTTTGTAGTAAAATCATTTGCAATGCATTTTTATAGTAAAATCATTTGCAATGCATTTTTGTAGTAAAATCATTTGCAATGCATTTTTGTAGTAAAATCATTTGCGATGCATTTTGAAGTAAAATCAATTGTAATGCATTTTCTTAGCAAAATCATTTCGATTTCATTTTTTATGATAAAATCATTCGTGATGCATTTTAAAGTAAATTCATTTAAAACACATTTTATTGTGAAATCATGTGTAATTCATTTTTCTAGTAAAATCATGTAAAACACATTTTTATTTTAAAATCATTTTTAAAACATTTATATAATAAAATCATTTGGAAAGCTTTTCTTAGTAAAATCACTTGAAATGCATTTTTATAGTAAAATCATTTGGAATGTATTCTTTATAAAACTCATTTGTGATTCATTTTTGCAGTAAAATAATTTGAAATGCATTTTTATAGTTAAATCATTTGCAATTCGTTTTCTAGTAAAATCATTTGCAGTGCCTTTTTCTCATAAAATTATTTGAAATACATTTTTTATAATAAAATCATCTGTAATGTATTTTTATAATAAAGTCATTGAAAACACCTTTTTTTGCAAAAATCAATCATAATACTTTTTTCTAGTAAAATCATTTGAAACAGTTTTTTATTGTAAATCATGCTTGATGCATTTATATCGTAAACTAGAATGTATTTTTAGGAAAATCGTCTGTAATGAATTTTTACAATAAAATATTTTGCAATGCATTTTTATATAAAGATCACTTGTAATGTTTTTTTTTTTGTTTTTTTTTTCAAGCGTTTCACCCCAAGCAAGGCGAGAAGCCACTAGGACGCAAGGGGTTACAGAAGATTTGGAGCAAGATCAGATAGGAGTGATAGAGGAAAGGATGAGGAGAAGGATAGTGGATAGATCAAGGCAACTGGAGATGTCGATTGACATTACATTTGAATAGTTAGAGATTATATCTCTCAGGGAAACTAGAATAGGGAAGAGAGTTCCACAGGTGAGAGGTGCGAGACATGAATCTATTGAAGTACAAGAGATGGCTACATTTAGTAGTTTTGGCAGTGAAAGGGTGAGAGTGGGATGCCAGCCTCGTAGGGCGCTTGAACTCATGAAGTCTGGGAACCAGCGAATGCAGATCCTCGTGGCAATTACCATGAAAGTATTTGTAAAAAAGACAGAGAGAGTCGACGGCGCGTCTGTGAGAGAGTGACTGTAGATGAGATGCCAGAACAGGGCCAATTATATTGCATATCCGACTCTGGAGCTTATCAAGAACCCTGAGGCAAGGGCGAATTGTTGATTTGTAGATCTGGAGGATCGATTGCGGGAAGAAAAATTTCCTAGCATGGCACAGGGAGCCAACTTTTCTTCCGGTGGATGAAGCAATTGACTCAATGTATTTGTTCCATCTCAGGTCAGCAGTCAACTTGAGACTGAGCAGCTGCAGAGAGGTGCTCTCGAGAAGTTCAGCATCAGACATTCTAATGGAGGGCAGGCAATTGATTTTACTCTAAAATGCATTGCAAATTATTTTATGTTAAAAATGCGTTGCAAATGATTATACTAGAAAATGGCATTACGAATGATTTAATTATAAAATGCATTGCAAATTATTTTACTGTAAAAATATGTTCCAAATGGAAAATGGGATTTTATGATAAAAATTCATTGCAAATGATTTTATTATCTAACTATACTGAACATGATTTTACAATAAAATTGTGTGTTAAATGGCTTTACTATAAAAATGCATTGCAATTGATTTTACTGAAAAATATGTTCCAAATGATTTTAATGTAAAAATGCATTTTAAGAGATTTTATGATCATTGCAAATTTTTATTATCTAACTATACTAATGGAGGTGTGTTAAATGGCTTTACTATAAAAATGCATTGCAATTGATTTTACTGTAAAATATGTTCCAAATGATTTTAAAAAATGCATTGCAAATTATTTTATTATTAAAACTGAACATGATTTTACAATAAAATTGTTGCAAATGATTAATTACTAGAAAATATGCCAAATGATTTTAATGAAAAATGATTTAATTTTATAAAAATTCATTGCAAATTTTTTATTTTAACTGTAAAACATATTTTACAATCCAAATAAAAAATGATTTTAATGTAAAAAATATGTTCAAATTTTTAATGTAAAATGCATTTTAGGATTTTATGATAAAAATTCATTGCAAATGATTTTATTATCTAACTATACTGAACATGATTTTACAATAAAATTGTGTGTTAAATGGCTTTACTATAAAAATGCATTGCAATTGATTTTACTGTAAAAATATGTTCCAAATGATTTTAATGTAAAAATGCATTTTAAGGGATTTTATGATAAAAATTCATTGCAAATGATTTTATTATCTAACTATACTGAACATGATTTTACAATAAAATTGTGTGTTAAATGGCTTTACTATAAAAATGCATTGCAATTGATTTTACTGTTAAAATATGTTCCAAATGATTTTAATGTAAAAATGCATTTTAAGGGATTTTATGATAAAAATTCATTGCAAATGATTTTATTATCTAACTATACTGAACATGATTTTACAATAAAATTGTGTGTTAAATGGCTTTACTATAAAAAATGCATTGCAATTGATTTTACTGTAAAAATATGTTCCAAATGATTTTAATGTAAAAAATGCATTTTAAAGATTTTATGATAAAATTCATTGCAAATGATTTTTATTATCTAACTATACTGAACATGATTTTACAATAAAATTGTGTGTTAAATGGCTTTACTATAAAAATGCATTGCAATTGATTTTACTCTAAAATGCAGTGCAAATGATTTTTCTATCAGATATGCATTACAAATATAAAATCAATTGTAATACTTTATCATATTAAACTTATTTTTATTACATTTTTGATGGTAAAATCATTTGTAATCCGTTTTTATAGTAAAATCATTTAAAACACATTTTTATTGTAAAAATCTCTTTCAATGAATTTACATAGTAATATCATTTGCAATGTGGTTTTATAAATTACTTAAAATCTATTTTTATAGTAGAATTATTTGCAATGTTTTTCATAATAAAATCATTTGATGTACCTTTTTTATTATAAAATTATTTCAACTCAATTGTCTCGTAACATTCTATGATAAAATAATTTGCTGTCAATTTTTTTCTTTTTAGTATTTTCTGTATCAATATATATGTAAATTTTTCAGTGATTGAAAATCTTTTCATATGCATTTAACAAATTGTATTTGTTATTTCACATGTTATAAAAACAACTTTTTTAAAACAATATGTGTGTGCAGTACACAATGAAAATTTGAAATTTAGTCATTAGAGATGAGAAATCTCATTTCACTAAAATAATTGCGGTCTGCCCAATTGAAAACAGCTAGTAAAACTCATAAAAATTAGATAAAGCAAAACTAATGGTTGTGTTGACAACAGAAACTTTTATGACAAAATGTTCTGTTCAATACTTGGCAAAGCAGTTTCATGTTTGATGCAAAAGTTCCCATGCTTTTTTTATGCATAATGTTAGAAAAATCTTAGATGTGTCTTTGCTATTTTTCCTTCTTCTATGTGCCATGTCATTTCAGGATGGGTGCAATCTTGACTTTCCACTTCTACTTAGCATTTGTAGCTCTAAGCAATATTTGTCTCCTTAATACTCTCCAAATCTGTGATCTGCCATTCATTTAAACTAGTTCAGTGTGAATTGTTTAAGCAATCAATCAAATGTAATATGTCATTTGCAACATTTCATGAGCTGATCTAAAAAATGACCTCCCATCTGATGCTAACTGCTGCAAGGAATGGCATTTTAATTTTAATGCCTCCAGAATGAAACTGCTCTCTTTTGATTGTCTGAGAAAACCCTTTTTGCTTTCTGTCAGCAAGGCTGATGCTAACCTCCAGGAGAGTAACTCATTGTGTCTTCTTAGACTAACGTTTTCTGCTGGCATGAAATGGAAAAATTATATTGAATCACTTGCTAGGTCTGCTGGTAAGATATTTCGCGGTGAGATCATTTTTATCGTGAGAATCTATCTTACATATTTATAAACTGATATGTCCCGGAAAGGGATATATTTGTTGGAAGTAGCAAATTGGTTTTGGACTACTGTAACCAAGTAGGACAGACTAGCAGGTAACCGTAATGACTGGTCCTCGTCGTAGTGGTAGGCAATAGGCATAAGCAATAGGCGAAGACAATAGTCGTCCACATCAGTCTGTATCTATGGCTGACACCAGCCAATCATATTACTGTGAGAGGGACCCAGGTGTATTCATATTCATTACATCATAAACCTACCATTCATTCATGCTTTGACTATTACTGCCACATCTGGTCTGGTAAGTACCTGACTTTTACTATTCTCTACCTTTATAAGAGCCAGATCAGACAGAAAATGAAGTATTGCTTCTATATTGAGGCTGGAGCATCCCAGTTTTCACTTTTCAGTCGAGATAGAGTCTAAAGCATCTACATAGCCTTGTGGATGATGAATTGTTTTCCATATTACAGCCTCTTTCCTACAAACAAAACTTTGCTATTCTATTGCTATTTCCAGGGATAATGATCAGACAAGCTATATTCCTTAGTTTTACCAACCCTCCAGTTAAGACCAGTCCAACTTCATATTCCTTTACTAAAGAGTAGATTCTACCTGGATAGCTTCTTTCCAAGAAGTCTCTTTGTGGAACAGAATCCCAAGAGCATGCTTTCCCAATCACTACAATCCTAACCTCTTCACCTGTAGATTTCACCCTGATCTTTCACACACATCCACATCAACTGCACCCTTTACTTTTGCTGTTCACTCAACTGCATTCCGTAACCTTGGACCTTGTATAGGGTGCACATGTGTAAAAAAAATAAAAAAGATACTCTTAAATTTGGAAAAAATAGGGTAGGTTGGAATAAACGTTTTGTAATACTCATTTGTAGATGAGACTTTGTAAATCACAGATACAATAACAGTAATGCCTTTGAACAATACTCGGATTTACCTGTCATGTGATCTAATTATTTCAAGATGAGGTCAAATGTGTTTGCTCTCTGGTGATCCGTGTTCAATCCCAAATGTTGGCAGTGACACTTTATTTCTATATGACAAAATGTTTTGACTTGAAAAATTATAATTAATAAATGGTGCAGATTGGAATAAACAAAATGTTTAAAAAAAGTGGAAAACAAAATAAACAGTGAGAGGTCTGGAGTAACAGTATATAGGTTAGAAAAATGTCAAAACTGAAATAGCTGGCCAAACTTGTTAATTCTGGATGTGAGAAAAATCATTGGTGCAGAGAAAAAAAATAACGATGAGAATCTGAAACAAAGAAAATCTAGTATCTGTCTATATTTCTGAGATGAGGTATTATGTACACTATTTACATTGTTCAGACATTGTACCTCAAGGAGACATGGCACAGTGGATAAAGGCGTTAGTCAGATCTAGTGACAGGACCCAAAGATTGTGAGTTCAATAGCTGGTTAAGGTAGTGGAGAACTTGGAGAAAGGAATTAATAGGAGATAATTGATAACTGATATCCATTAGACATGGCCTGTCGAACTAGAACAGTCTACCCCAGCAAGTGAAATAAAGGGTTCAGTTCGACATTCCAATTACCTGAAGAAGGCCGGAGCATACAATGGCCAAAATGTCGTGATAAATATGGCAACAAAGATCAGGAAAATAGTCTGAACAATGTAAATAGTGTAGAAAATCTAGTCTAGATTCAAAACAGCATTCAATATCTCAACTTTCTTTTAGTAAGAAGGAAATTAAATTTGGACAGTTTCTTTCCAAGAACTACTCTTTTATGAAACAGACTCGTGAGAGGATACATTTCCTGATCATTACAGTTTTAATATCTTCAAGTGTCATCCATTGTTTGTCTTATATATTTGCATAATATAAAATTCATACTTCCTCCTTTTATGCCATTACAACTACCATATTTAGTAACCCTCTAACTTGAGTGGCAATTCGGTCTTGTATTGAAGGAACAATTAGTAAAAAAAAGAGAATCTGCTGGGGGAAAAATAGTCATTAGGGAAGAAAAATGAATTTATTTAAGAATTCCAAACAAAGAAACTGTTAATTGATTTGTATTTTTATGACTTAAGAACCTTTCTGGGTTATTTAAAGCCAAGAAATATTTCACATTATACGAGGTTGCTTAGAGTTTGCTGCATTCCCATCAAAGTCAAACAAAGAAAATCTTGTCTAGATTTAGAACATCCTTCAACATAAATGGAAACAGAGCAAAGTCCTTCATTCAGATCGATGGTTTTTAAAGAGAATTTATTAGTATGAATTACTGGATGTCGACTGAACTGATACTGCACAAAAATCATGGTGAGCAACTGGCTACTTTGAATGACATATTGGAAAAGAACAACAAAATTTTCCTTGGTAAGGAATCTGACAGTTGATTTCGATTTATGATAATACTTGGACAGATTTCAGACTGTACAAAAATTGCTTATGGCACCTGGTATTCCCAAGAGGCCATCCAACAAAGCAAAACAGAAAATCTTGCCTTGATCCACTTGATTTTAAATGGAATGTACTGGGGAAAGATCATTCTCTCAAACTGATGAAAATCAAAAAGAATCTATTATTATGAATTGATAAAAGCTAACCAAACTGATAGTGCATAAAATCATGTTGAGCAACTGGCTTGTTTGAATGAAATGTTGGAAAAGAAAAAAAAACTTTTGCTGTTAAGGAATTTGACAGGTGATTTTAATTTGGGATAATATTTGACCATAATTCATATTGTACAAAATCATTTACAGTACCTGGTACTCCTGAGAGGTCATCCATTGAAGCCAAAATCTTGCCTCGATCCAGCAGACCCTAAATGGAGTGTACTGGGGAAAAAATTCTGCAGAAAGATGCTGAGGATACCATGAATTGAACATGTAAGCAATGATGACGTTTTGAAGTGAATGGAAAGAAAAAAGAAACTTATACTTAACATCAGGAAGAGGCAGTTGAAATTTCTGGAGCATGTAATGAGGAAGGAGGGCTTGGAAAATCTGATACTCACAGGACAGATTGAGGGAAAAGAAGGACAGAGGAAAGCTGTGCTTAACATACTTGATGGGCTTCAGCAAATGGATGGTGGAACAGGGTTTGGGAGAAATAACGAAAAGACATAAACTTATTAAGAGCTACAAGAAACAGGAGGGAGTGGAAGGGCCATGATCATCTATGTCCTGAAGGGCCATGGCACATAAAATAAGCAGATATCAGGAGATATCTTTTAACAAGAATAAGTTTAATAAAATTCTTTACAAAAGATGAGAATTAGAATGAATAAATGATGTGTCAGTAACTCAAATTTAAAAAAAAAAAAATTAAATCCAGTTTACTTAATAAATCACTTTCTGCAATGTTTAATTACTCCAAAAATGTGTAGCAATTAATAACAGATAGTTAATGAATGCTCTCCATTATCGTCAGAAGCAGCAACATAATTATTTTTAATTTTCCTTCACATTGTTCCATGAGTTTCACATCTTATTTTTACAGCAATTATTTTTAATATCACTATCACCTAAACACTATTTTAAAAAAAAAATGAAAAAAACGAAGATTTTATTTTTAATTTCAGGTCATTGTTCTGTGATTATCTGTATTTCTACTATTTTTTGGGTTGTTGATATTATGATGTCTTTTATAAGGATTATTTTCAGTTTTATGAATACAAATGTTACAATGTAATTGTTCTGTTTTGCCATCCTCTCTGCGTCATAATACTGTTTCCCGTGTTCTGAATAGCAACTAGGTTTGCTAGGAATAGCCACCCTATGTTCGCCAGTTGTTCTCTATTTATACTTGTCTATCCAGTTTGCATACAATACTACAGTAATTAATCTTGAGAAATTATGTTGGACATTATTTTTGTATGTGACAAGGAGAACACAATATAATTCCTATATTTTAATCACCTGAATGAAAGAAATCCTTATTTATAGTTTTAAATAATGACTTAAACATTTAGTGTTAGGAATAAGTAAAAGGCTGTATGGAACTTGTATAGGTCATTTTTTTAATTTAGGAAGGGAACATAAAATAATTCCTATATTTTAATAACCCTGAATAAAAGAAATCATATTATTTACAAGTTTAAATAATGACTTACACATTTAATATTAATGAAAAGTTAAAGACTATATGGAACATGCTTGTATCATATTTTCAATTTAGGAAGCGGACACAAAATAATTCCTATATTTTAATCACCCTGTGTAAATAAATCATATTATTGACAGTTTTTTTTAATTGAATTTACCCCAGGCAAGGCAGTAAATCCATAAGACCCAAGGGATTACTGGTGTATAAAAGTATAAAAAACTGAAAATATTATGAATGAGTGAGAATAATAGTAATCAAGAAGATAATAGATAACAATTGATATTGGATTTATATTTTTGAAGATCAAATTTGGCTGAAAAACATGAGACTAGCAGAGAGTTATATTAGGTTGGTGCAAAAATAATGACGTAATAATGTCGTTGTTTTTTACGTTTTTTAACGTCAAAAACGACATTATTACGTCGTTATTTTTTATTAGGTTGGTGGAAAAATAATGACGTAATAATATCTATTTTTGACGTCAAAAAACGACATTATTACGTCATTATTTTTGCACCAACCTAATATAAGCGAAGAGTGTGAGAAAAGAAACTGTTAGCATTGAAGTTACAGTTACATCGAGCCAATTCAGCTTTAAATTGATGAGACCCTGTTGTCAGTCTAGTACTGCACTTAAATTCATAAAGTATGATGAATTAGGGTGTTCCAATAACTTAGACCAATTTTAAATTTGAATTAAGTTTATACATCTAATGATTTTTCTTCTTCTTTGAGATTTACCAACTTAAGTCTTTGGCAATTTCAACCATGGAAAGATTAACGATCAAACAATCTTTTAAAGTTATTGAAGCCTATTATGAAAATGGACTTTTTGCACATTTTGCGATTTTTTTTGGTCAACATAATCAACCAATCGAGAGTGCAATTGGAAAGACTGTTCATAAATTTAAACAAACTGGGTCGGTGGCAGATATGAAAACACCACTGCGTGCTTGTTTACACTGTTCAGCTGAAAACATTGCTGCAGTGCACGAGAATGTAGCCAAAAATCCAGACCCCTCTGTTCGCCATCGTGTTCAGGAATTGAACCTCTCCACAACAATGTTACATCAAATTTTGACAAAAGATTTGTTTCTACATGCTTACAAAATTCAATTAATACAAGAACTGAAACCTGCTGACCATTTGGATCACTGTACATTCGTCAATTGGGTGCATGTGCAAAGGCAAGCTGATGAAGATTTTCACAAAAAATCCTCTTTCGTGATGAAGCCCATTTTCATCTTGGTGGATTCATTAATAAGCAGAATTGTCGCATTTAGGCTGATGAAAATCCCAGGAATATTGTTGAAAAGCCACTGCATGCACAAAAGGTCACTGTTTGGTGTGCATTTTTTGCTAGCAGAATTATTGGGCTGTACATTTATAAATTTGAACGTTCATTTTTGTAATAGGCTTCGATAACTTTAACACATTGTGTGATTGTTATTAATCTTTCCATTTAATAATAGGCAAAGGTTTAAGTTGTTAAATCTGAAAGCAAAAGAAAAAATCATTAGACGCTTAAACTTAATTCACATTTAAAATCGGTCCAAGTTATTGGAACACTTTAATATTTAATATTAGTAATAAGTAAAATGACCTTACTTGGAGCATCTTTCCAACTTAGGAAGTAACACAAAATAATTCCTATATTTTAATCAGTCAGTCAGTTATGTGTGATACACACTTAGGCAATCATGTATCTTTTGATACATGACTGACGAGGCAGATTTTTTCTTGCACTAGGTTGCCATTTCTTTCTGTGGTAGACCAGTTGATATCCAAGGCTATAGAACCCAGTCTGTCCTGATTATTTACCCATAGCTGGGGGAGAAGAAGAGGATTCATACCTTTCCCAAGGGTATTAGCACGTAAGTGAATGCAACAGACTTGACTGGAATTTGAACTCGGCTCTCTGATTCCTCAATCTGAGCTGCTATCCATTACTCCACCATACCTCCTAACCCTGAGTAAAAGAAATCATATTAATCACAAGTTTAAATAATGACTTAACACCTTTAATATTAGTAATAAATAAAAGGATGCATGGATAATTATATGAAATGGAATCATTTAGCTGATGACAATAATATGAGACAAAAAACTTAGGGGATTTCTGAAGATTGCCTTAGTGGTTAAGTATTGAATGAAGAAAATTACAGATATGGTGATTTTCTCAGACTAACTTAGATGCGGCACAAGTCCAAAATTATGGAGCTCCGAGTGAGGACTGAACTTGAAATTCAATTGTAATTGATCTAGTGAGACAAAGAGGAAATTCAGTGTCTGTCTATATTTCTGAGATGAGGTATTATGTACACTATTTACATTATTCAGACTATTGTCCTCATCTTTATCGCCATATTTATAACAACGTTACGGCCTTTCAGTATCTGTCTATATTTCTGAGATGAGGTATTATGTACACTATTTACATTATTCAGACTATTGTCCTCATCTTTATCGCCATATTTATAACAACGTTATGGCCTTTCAGTATCTGTCGATATTTCTGAGATGAGGTATTATGTACACTATTTATATTATTCAGACTATTGTCCTCATCTTTGTCGCCATATTTATCACAACATTTTGGCCGTTGTACACTCCGGCCTTTTTCAGGTGGTTGGAATGTCAAACTAAACCCTTTATTTTGCTTATTGGGGTAGACTGTTCTTGTTATACATGCCATGTTTAATGGATGTCAGTTATCAGTTATCTCCTGTTAATTCCCCTATCCAAAAGACTCATGGCACAGTGGATAAAGGCATTGGTTAGATCCAGTGACAGGACCCAAAGAATGTGAGTTCAATACCCAGTTAAGGCAGTGGAGAACTTGGAGAGAGGAATTAACAATAGATAACTGATAGCTGACATCCATGAAACATGGCACATGGAACTAGAACAGTCTACCCCAGTGAGCGAAATAAAGGGTTTAGTTTGACATTCCAACCACCTGAAAAAGGCCGGAACATACAACAGACGAAACATTGTATTAAATATGGCAACAAAGATGAGGACAATAGTCTGAATAATGTAAATAAAGAGGAAATCATCTGGCTTTTTCTCATTTTGCCAACTCTTTAAAATTCAAAATGTTTGCAATCGAAAGACATATGCACACAAATGCAAAAATGTTCCCATGCACTCACAAAGGTTATTATAAAGGTTATTTGAGTGAAAAATGCAAAGAAGTTGTCTTTCTGCGAATGTCAGGTGGTAGATCATTGCCAGTCATCACACAAGGCTCTCAACTCAAATGATTCTCACACAGTATCTAAAACTCAGGTGTTTTGACCGATATCAAAATGGCGACAAACTAATTATTATTCTCAACCTTTTTTACTGAATACGCCCATAAGTCAGAATGTCATACCCCACCTTTCCAAGATTTTCTGACTCAAAAAGCGCTATCCAAATAATATGCATATATTATTGAAAATGTTAATTCTTTATCATATTAGTACATATACATTTGCATCAGGGCACCTCGGCATGATGTAATGGATAACAAGCTTGTCTCACTAGAACAGTTATGACCGAGTAGTGAGTTTAATCTTCACTGGGTGCTCCATGCTTTCAGCCTTGTGCCATATTGAAGCTATACTTAGAAAATCATCATTTACACAAATTATTTTTATAGAGGTGTTTTACAAATTTAATAGCAATAGAAAATGTTGATAGATTTTTAAACTTGAATACATATACAGTTATTTTCATTAATTCATAACTAATTATTATATTATTCATACTAATTATTAAATAAACAGAAGCATAGTTTAATAAACAAAAAGTCTAATAGAATCACAGGGCACTGTAATCCAATAAACAAAATTCTGTAAATAAAATACAAGAAAACATAAAAGATTCCACCACCCCTGAAATTCAACACCTGGGGGGATCTCCCTTTGGGTGAGAACCCCTGCTCTATCAGGTTCATTTTTCCCTTATATTTATAGAGGTGTTTCCTAAATTTGATAGTAATAGAAAATGTTGATGGATTTTAAAGCTTGATGACATGTACAGTAATTTGTCTTAATTCATATGTAATTATTATATTTACTCACTAGCAGCATGGCCTGGTGTTGCCCATGCTTGATTCAAAAATCATACAACTCATACAGCAATGGCTATCACTTGACTTGAAATATTTTTGCCCTTCCTTGCCTTTAAAAGAGTGCCCTTTTCCATGCTGATGTTGCTACATGCCTTACTTCTTGCCTATCTCACACTGCAAATTTTTTCTAAGCTCTATACTAAACATTAAATCTGTTACGAAAAAAGAACTAAACAAAATGAACACAAAACGATCAACTTTAAAAAAGGACTCGTAACTGGAAAAAACGAATGAAAAAAGAATGTTAACAACAAATACTTTTTCACACCCAACCCAGTTTTGTGGAATCAGAATCAACATTGAGTTTAAGTAAGCGAATGAGCCGATTGGAGTAAAGTGCCATGCAGATTTAAATTTTTCCCACTTGTGATGAATGCAGCTATCGAATTTTTTTTGCATGCTATCATGCTAGTTAACATTCATGTAAGTTAGCTGTTGTCTCTCACGCTGGCCAATAGAATCTTCCTGCCTATTCGTGGCAGCCAGCTATAGGCTCTCACTCTGGAAAAGTGAGATCTGAGGACACATTTGGATGGTCAAAGATGCAAACTACATGAAAACTGCCATAGAAGGATGAAAAAAATTGATTATTTCTACTATCGATGGGAGTTGGGAAATGCAAAGTCTGTCTTGGCCTTCCCGCTAACTTGGAGCAAGTGCATGTAAATTTTGGTGCAAATCCATCGAAAATTGCAGTTACACACACACACACACACACACACACACACACACACACACACACACACACACACATCCTGGCTTTTATAGATAGAGATACTAATGATTATTTAATAAATTGAAACATACTTCAATAAACTAATTAAATAATTAAACTAAAACAAACTTGAATAAGTTCAATAGAATGACTGGGAATTGTAATTCAATAAACAAAATTCTATAAATAAAAAAACAAGAAAAAGTAAAAGATCCTCCCCAACCTCTGAAACCCTGAAGTCCCCCCACACACACACACCAGGGACACCCCCTCCTGGTTGGGAATATCTGCCTTAAATCAAGGCAGTCACATATGACAATGAAAACAGCTGATCTGCAATGGGTCTGACTTGCACAAGATTTCCACTCTTCCCCAAGAACTGCTACTTTGTGCAACAGACTCCCACTGGGATACTTCTTGAGCATTAAAATTTTCAGCTTTTAAAGTCATGGTGTAAAAATTTCTCATTTAAATTACAATTAAATCCGATATTCATTTGTTTTCTTCAGTTATGAATAAAGTTGGGATTAAAACTCATTATTTTTCTGAAAGTATTTAGATTCTACTTGAACTATGATACTACACATTCCTTCAAAGCAACTATTTATGTTTAAGTTGTTATCTTACTATCTTTTTCCATTATGTTTATGCTGTACAAGACCCAAGAGCAACTCAAGTTAAAGTGTTAAAAAATAAGATGCACAGTTTATAGGGATATGTGGAGAAGATAATGGTTGAGCCAAGACTTGAACAGGTTAAGATTGTCGTGATAGGGGAAGCATCACAAAGCAGTGGTTTGTGGGACGAAATTGCTTGAGTGGACATTGCTATGGGTACACCACTTGACCATCTATAACCCTATTTCAAAGCATTATATGACCTCTCTGTTCCTGACATCACCATATGTGAAGGCACTTTCTGCGAGTAACCTTTTCATTATCCATCAGGCCCATTTGCAGACAAAAAATATATATATATATATATATATATATATATATATATATATATATATACACTACAGTTCAAATGTTTGATGCTATCCCTAGTAATGTTTTTAAATTGAATCAAAAAGTTATTGTTTTATACATTAAATAATAGAAAATTATAATGCACAGTTAAAAAAATGTGAGACATGTTTTTTTTATTAGAAATGTTATTATGAGAAAAAGAAAAATAGCATTTTATGATTAAATTTTTCTCTTGTCAAAATATCATCCTTTAGCCTTGAATACTGTGACACAAATCTTTGGGATTTGTTGCAAAAGTTTCTCAAAATATAAGTTTAAAATATGATTCCATTCTTTTTTCAATGACTCTAAGAGATCTTAATCATTTTTTTATCACTCTTCTGTGGATGGCTTCAAACTTTTAAGCTGTAGTGTATATATATATTCGCTTGAGGATGAAATGGAACTAATGTCTTTAATTTAATTGCAAAATTAAATTTGTGGCTTTTAGCTTCCATTTTTGAAACATGGTTAGAACTGTGTAGCGGAAAAAACATATTTTAAATCAATTAATTTATAATATTAATGCTCTGTAAATTTACATTGAGCACTATTTTGTAAAAATAAAATATATATATATATATATATATATATATATATATATATATATATTATATTTTATTTATTTATATATATATGAACTCACTACTTCTTGTCATAGGTTTCCACGAGCAATTCTCATTGGTAGAGAGATAATCCGAACGTCACATCTATTTTTAGCCCTGGACATAAACATGGTATACAGATTCTTAAACTTCCGCTAAACTCTGCAGTGTTTTTGGATTGGACATTATCATGATACCGCCGTATTATAAATTACACTTCTCTATGCAATTGGCGTTTTATCGCAATTTCTTCCCTCTGACACTCCATCTTCACTGACAATTCGTTTCTATTGATAATCAATCAATCACTAAAAACATGAAAGCCTTCACAGAGAAGTCAGCAGGAAATTATCAGGGGTGAATTCATTGAGGCAAGAAATATTGAAGTTGTTGTAAATTACATCATACAATTCAATCTGCTGTAAAAGCTGACCGCATCTATAAGTCAGCCATAACATTTTCACTTCAAAATTCAGATTTTAGACATTTACCCTTTGACCACACGGTTCAACAAGAACACCAAACAGACAACTTACAGGAATTAAATCCCATCAGGTTTGTTGGATAAACAATCATATCAAGGACAAATACTGCCAAAATACTCACAGTTGTAGTTGTAGACCTTCTTTCTTTATTCTTTTATGTGTCACGTCCTTTCAGAACGTAAGCGATCATGGCTCTCCACTTTGCCATTGTAGCTCTCAATAAGTTTTGTCCTTTGGCTACTTCTCCCAGACCCTGTTCTGTCATCCACTTGCTTAAGTCTGCTCAGTATATCACGCAATGCTTTCCTTTGTCTCTCTTTCCCTCTATTTGACCTGTGAGTATCAGATTCTCCAAGCCCTCCTTTCTCATTATGTGTCCCAGAAATTTCATCTGCTTCTTCCTGATGTTAAGTATAAGCTTCCTCCTTAATACTCTGCTTAGATTTTGAAATGCATCTTTGACCATCCAAATGCGTCTTCAGATCTCGGTGTCATATAGGAGGTCATATATCATGTTCAGTACTCATTTCTTTGTTTCTGTTTTTCTCTTTCTTAATACTCTGCTTAGCTTTTGGAATGCATCTTTGGCCATCCTAATACATCTTCGGATCTCAGCATCACACTTGCCATCCTCCGTCAAAACATTTCCCAGATATTTAAATTTTCGCACCTGCTTGATTTTAGTGTCCCCAACCTGTAAATCACATTTCCGGTTCATCCTTTTACTGATGAACATACATTCTTTTTTCTTGTAATTTATGCTTAGTCCCTTCTTCTTCCTCTCCTTCGCTACCTTCTGTAGGAGGTTTTGTAATTTCCTTTCCACGCCTGCTATTAGTACTGTGCCATTTGCGTATGTTATATTGTTAAGATTGTGACTGCCAGTGATGAATCCCAGTAGGATTTCCAGTTCTCTCAGAATTGCCTCACCGAATAAATCCAATGAGAAGACACATCCTTGCCTTATGCCCCTTTCAATTTTTGTATACCTGCTTTACTCATTTTCTATCGACATCCACAACATTTGCTGCCAGTATAGGTTCTGTATAATTATGATATCTTTGTGTACTCTATAAGACATAGGAACATGTCCTTCTGCATTTGTATTGGTCTTTCTGATAACATTCTGAGCAGGAATATAGTGTTCCTTGTTCCGGTGTCAACGAACCCGCAATGTTCTTGTCCTATCTCTGGCCTGATTCTGCTGTTCACCTTATTCATCAAAATATGGATGATGAGTTTTGTTATGTGGCTCATTAGGTGTATTGTTTGGTGGAGTTGTAGATGTAGCGCATGTTATTTTGGGATCATTTACAAAATTACAAAAATAACTCCTTTCACCACTCCTGCAAATTTGAGAAAATGATTTTTTGTGAGCCAGTGTGAAATTATTTTCTAAATAATGAAAACCTTGTAATCAAAAAGTTCACACCTCTATGAGAAATTAGATTTTTATCTCCCTTATGGATATAAAAATAGAAGTCTACTGCTTCTCGAGGCTCAAAACAATTTTGTAAACACACATGCACACCCACACACATATAGCCCTGGACACGCACGCAAGCATGCACGCACACATGAACATAATAGAAGCCTTTGAAGCTGTTGTATATTTCTAAATAGAATTTATAACGGTTATTTCAACTGACCTTCTGCTTCTACTTTTCCTTGAGAAAATAGCCTTTTTTATGTTTTATTTAAAAGACATGTTGTTGTTGTTAAATGTTTGGAATCCTAACACTCAGATAGCAACAAAAACTTGGGTAGACCATTCCCAACAGACTTAACCTTAACTTTGGTAATGTTTTCCTTACTGTTTGTAATAAAATGGTAATTTTTGAGATGATGAGTTATGCTTACTATATACTTATTACACTTTTATTATAAATAGTATTTTTAGTGAGTACACATACTTAAGTTGTTAATCCTGTTTTGTACTTTCTAAAACTGAAATTAATAACAACAGGTCTAGACTGAGAAATTCTATAGGAAATAAATGCGATTACCAACAAAATTACCTACCCACATACATACCATATTAAAACATGGCCAAAGATTGATTTTCTACACAATGATATATAATGTTTACAAACACGCCAAAAAGGTCCCACAATACAAAGCACACTTTATAAATCAAAGTGTCTATTGGTTAGAAATTAACATGACCATGTTAAATATTTGACCAATCAGAATACACTAAAACCTTATTTTTCTTGAGACTACTTTCAGATAAAAATTTCTTATAAAAAACAGCAGATTTTGACTTTCAGGATCAGACATAGGACTGTCTCCAAGCTGTTCAAACACAGCAGAAAATATGACTGTTTAGCTTTCTCCTTCCCCACCAAGTTGTGCTGAAGGAAACGTGTGTTGGGGACTTTAAATGAATCACCTCCAACAGCAAATTTTTACAGACAGCCCCTTCTCTCAACCAAGGATTTTTATTATGGACCAACTACTTAATAGTCTTCTGTCAATCACATTTCAGCCAGTGGACCAACTACTGAAAAATCACTTCTCAGGTAAAGCTTTTTCTGTGGACCAACTAGCCAAATACTTTACCTCAACTGAAGATTTGGCTTGTTAATGGCATGTCAACCACTTCCAGGTTATTTAATGCCACATTCTACCATTTTGATAAACAGTAGAGAAGTATCTGTCTATATTTCTGAGATGAAGTATTATGTACACCTTTATCCACTGTGCCATGTGTCCTTAAGTGGATAAAGGTGTTGGTTAGATCTAGTGACAGAACCCAAAGAGTTGTGAGTTCAATACCTGGTTAAGGCAGTGGAGAACTTGGAGAGGGGAATTAACAAGAGATAACTGATAACTGACATCCATTAGACATGGTACGTGAAACTAGAACAGTCTACCACAACAAGCGAAATAAAGGGTTCAGTTCAACATTCCAACCACCTGAAGAAGGCCGGAGCGTACAACGGCCAAAACATTGTAATAAATATGACGACAAAGATTAGGACAATAGTCTGAATAATTTAAATAGTGTCAACTGAAGATTATTTTGACTACCTTTTGACTCTTTTATATCCATGTACATTTGTTTGTAAATAAAAATGATTTATTTACTGTAATGAGAAAGGATGTTAATGTCAGTCATTTATATGCCATGCATGATACACGCTTAGGCAATCATGTATCTTTCTATTCATGACTGACGAGGCAGATTTTTTTTCCCACAGTAGGCTGACATTTCTTTCTGCAGTAGACCAGTTGACATCCAAGGCTATAGAACCCGGTCTGTCCTGCTATTTACCCATACCTATGAGGAGAAGAGGATTCATACCTTTACCAAGGGTATTAGCAGATAAGTGAATGTAATGGATTCGACGGAAATTTGAACTTGACTCTCTGATTCCTCAATCTGAGCTGCTATACAATACTCCACCATATGTCAATGTACTTATTTTATTATAAATATTAATAGCACTGTTGAAATTTCAGATCAGAATTCAGGTCATATTTATGCATTAGCTGGTTTTGCCTTGTTTGGTTTATTCTTAATTCATAGGTAATAATTTTCTGGATACCCTGATACGAGGTGTTATCAAAATGTAACAGGACTGGTGATATTAAAAGAAAACTACAGCACTACAATTCTGTATTTAATCTCCTTTAAAGTAGTCCTCTTCTAAAGCCATACATTTTATCCAGTGTCATTTGGATTGGTAGAAGCATTCCTAGAACTCCTCCTTTGGGATAGGAAACAGCTGCCTCCCTACATTCTATTGGATTTCTTTGAGGTCTTGAAATCCTGTTCCTTTCAAATGGGATTTGATATTTGGATGGAGAAAAAGTTACAATGGGTGAGTTCTTGGGAATATGGTGGTTGTTGAACTGGGATAATATTGTGTTTGGCCCAAAACTGATTCTCAAGCCATGGCCACTGATGGAACATATGCGGTGTTATGAAGCGACCGCACTCTACACACTTTCCTTCCAAGTACTGTTATAAACAAGTGAAGTGAGCAAGAATGTTGTAATTTAATGTGTATGTGTGACAGAGTGCATGATCAATCTGTGCTAAGTGGCTTCCCTCTGTGTACATATGCTCAGTTACTACAACAACAATTCCGATACTTTTTAATCAGACCTTGAAGTTACAATGGGTGAATTCTTGGGAATATGTTGGTTGTTGAACTGGGGTAATATTGTGTTTGGCTCAAAACTGATTCTCAAGCCATGGCCACTAATGGAACATATGTGGTATGATGAAGTGACCACACTCTACACACTTTCCTTCCAAGTACTGTTATAAACAAGTGAAGTGAGTAAGAATGTTATAACTTAATGTGTATGTATAACAGAGTGCATGATCAATCTGTGCTAAGTGGCTTCCCTCTGTGTACTTATGTTCAGTTACTATAGCAACAATTCCGATACTTTTAATCAGACCTCGTAGTTTTAATACTATAACTACTACTATATTACTACTATAACTTCTATAGCTACTATGACTACTTCTCATTCTTCCATATCCTTTTCACCTATTTAACCTCGGTGCTATATTAGTGAAAAATGCAATATCCTTCTTCTTCTATGCATCCTTTCCCTACTGAACGTTGATGATCATGACTCTTCACAACTTCCTTTCAATTGTAGTGCTTAGCAATGTTTGTCCTTTTACTATCTCTCTCTCTCTCTCTCTCTCTCTCTCAGTCCCTGCTGATGTTTTTATTGAGTAATTTCAAATTTTCCATTCCTCTCTGATATTTCCTTGTGTATATTATTTTCCACCCTACAACCACTTTCTCCACAGATGAAACATCACAAGCCTCTTGTTGCTCTGTCAT
>CAHIKZ030003348.1:330000-337500 GCA_903632075.3 Acanthosepion pharaonis | reverse complement strand
CTGATAACTGTAATCTTTAAATATTTAAGTGTAATGTCAATCGACCTCTTCTGATACCTTGACCTTGCTCCCCATTCTTCACTATAACCGTTTCCTCAAACACACCTCATTAATCTTGTTCTCATTCCTCTATAACCCCTTGCATGCTAGTGGAACTCCTGCTTTGCTTGGAGTGAAATACTTAAAAAAAAAAATTAAAGCCAGAAAATATTTTTAGATTGTAAGAAATGTTTTAAAGATAATAATAATTTAGTGATACAAGTCTTACTAATTAACTCATTGCTTGGGGGTGGCGGGGGGAGACGGGGGGAGGCGGATTCATATTTTTCCTAAATGTATTTGCACGTAAGTTAATATAACAAACCCAACAAGAATTGGAACTCAGCTCTCTGATTAACATTTCTGAGCCATTATTTTAGAAATGTTTCTTTTTTAGGAAATCTTGGAAAAACATTTTTATATCCATTATGTCAACTTATTTAATTTTCTGCAATTTTGAGGAATTAATTTTTGTACCACTTAATGTTTATAGCACATCCAAGCTTACAACACCTGGTATTCCTAAATGGTCACCCATCTAGGTACTGACCAGGTTCAATTTTGCTTAACTTCAACATAATGTGGCCATAAGCAGTTTCACTGAGAAATTATTAAGTAAAAGTTATGATTATTAAGTAAAATCTATGCCCATTTCGTATTGCATTTTCTCCCTCTCTTGCACTCCATATATATATATATATATATACATATATATAGTTTGTCTGACGATCGCAAAAGCATGAAACCCAGGGTCACAAACTCACATCAATCCAAGTAAATGTGTTAGCTCTATCTCTGATATTGAGCGCTTTCTAATAAGTACCATGATATAATATATAAATAATTATATATATATATATATATATATATATATATATATATTTACATTTATATTTATATACACACACACACACACACACACACACACACACACATATATATATATATATATATATATATATATATATATATCTCAAATGTAAAAGAACAAAAAGTAAAATTTCAAATGGTTTCCCACCTGAAGAAATGTCAATTTTATATTGAAACAAGATGTACAGTTTTGTAGTGGGTATGTACATGTTCTAATTTAAGAGTGCATAATATATATATATATATATATATATATATATATATATATATATTTAGACTCGATGAATTACTTAATTATGATTATTTCAAATCCTCCTAATTATTTCTCTCTCTCTCTCTCTATATATATATGTGAATACAAGTTTGGCATGGATGAAATAAAATTCCGACAACCAAAAACACTATTTTTAAAAAAAGTGCTCAATACAAAGTAGACCAAATTATATTTATTCAAAAATTATAACATAAATATGTCATAACATCACTACAAAAATAAAAATTTTGTTTCAACACTTCTTGTATCTTATCAAGTGGTGGTGTTGATTGCAAAATAAAGATTTTTTTTTTGAAAATTAAAAACCAAGTCAAAACCCCTCAATAAGGGGACATTGTTACATAACCTAAGACAACCGGTCAGAATATAAGTATCTGAAAATTAAAAAAATGTAACAGTGTATTTTAAATACAATCCATTAGTGTATTAAAGTTAATGTTAGATTAAACTAGAACTCAGTATGAAATAATTAAGTTCTAATTGCACAGTAAAATTAAAGATTAAAAATTACAAATTTAAAATTCTAAATTTAACTGGGCATTAGTCTTAAAATATTACATTGTTATTTAAAAATGGAACAGAGGAAAAAATATATATATAAAATTACTGTAGCCAATTTATCCAGTAAATTCGACGTTGATTATAAAAAGTATCAATCTGACTTCTGCGTGTCTAATGTTTGTAGCATTTATTGGTACTTACTTATGTTATAATTTTTGAATAAATAATTTATATATATATATATATATATATATATGTATATTAAGGTATGCTATAATGTATGATATTTTATGTGTAAAAGAACTCAGTATTAGCACTAGATCATGCATATATATAAGTGTTTAATACCAAGTGACAACAGTTCATTTCATGCTTTAATGTAATCTTCAGGCCATGTGTGTTTCTCGACTATTTATATAGGATGGTCAATAGGGCATTATGTGAAGCATTATTCGATAATTCAGTTTTATTGTGTTATCCTAATGGGTATCTGATAGATGGGAGCAATTATATTTTAAATTATTCTAATGAGCGGAAATAATAAACCTATTATTTATTATTAATTACTTGGGGAATTTTGAGGAAATATACGCACGCATATATACACGCATGCTGACAGGAACACGCCAAAATAGAAACAGATCCAAGAGCACATAGAGGTCACTAAAACATTAAAAGATTAAATGCCGATAACTACTCGCTGGACAAACCTTAATTGTTTTATGACCCTTCACGCAGAACTCTTCATTGACAATACTAGAAAGAAAATTCGGATTGCCAACACACAAACAGAATGTCTCATATCGAGAATATTCCACATTGAACATGAAGAAAAATTAATTATTTTTAATAATATGTAAAAATCTCCACTTTCACCTGAAGACGGTTGCGAGACCAGACCAGAAACACGTGTCGTGAAATTATGTAAAAACAAAGTATAATATTTTTTTCTCAATAAATCCACATTACAACCAAAAACGTTTGCACACCCCTCTTTTTTTAATATACATACTTTTCTCTCGTTGGAACCACTACAACATATTTCTTTTATATATATATATATATATATATATATATATATATATATCCGACAGTATGAAGAAAAATATATGGAAAAAACAAACAAAAATCCTTATATACAATTATGCTGTTTTAATGTTTAATGTCAACGTCGGACGTTTCGGTCTAATAAACCATCTTCAGGACATATTCATAAAATATAATTAACATTATCAATTCAACATGACAAAGACGATGTACATAAGAACAAGACTTATCCAAACAGAAAACTGAAAGTTTTATAAGATCAGCACTCCGTTTAACACATGGTCACGTTGTCATCACGTGGGCGACGCTGTGAAAACATATTCCTAAAATTTGAGTAATTAGAAATACGTTTTCAGGTTCCCGCACTGAAGACAATAGTCACAGACAACACAATCCATGTTTTTCAAGTCTTGCCTACACTGCTTGCACAACCACTGTGTTGACAATCTCATACATATTCTTAGTTCTAAAACATCACTTATATTTACCGGCAAAATTACCATGGTGTCTATGTTACCGGGACCGGCAAAAAAGCCTATTTGCTTTTTATTTCCTTCCGTCTTCACCTCAAGTGGTTGTGACTGATGAATTTGCAAGGAAGGTGCAGTTGTAGGCCTAACCGGCATCTTCCTTATTTAATTGCTTCTATTATCATCTTAAAAGAAATCACAAGATCTAAAAATATTTTCTGATTTTAAATAACCTGCAACAGGTTGATAATCCGTAAAAAAAAATAAAAAAACAATCAATCTTATTGTGTTGCCATTATCAGCTTTTTTTCCATTTCTGTAAAGAAAGAAAGAAAGAAAGAAAGAAAGAAAGAAAGAAAGAAAGAAAGAAAGAAAAATAGAATAGTTAAATAAAGAAAGGAAGGAAGAACTGAAGAAAAAATAGAATAGTTAGGGAAAGAAAAAAAGAAAGGATAGAAGAGCAGAAGGAAAAATGGGACAGTTAAAGAAAGAAAGAAAGAACAGGAGGAAAAATAGTTAAAGGAAGAAAGAAAGAAAGAAAGAAAGAAAGAAAGGAAAGAAGAGCAGAAGGAAAAATGGGAGAGTTAAAGTAAGAAAGAAAGAACAGGAGGAAAAATAGAATAGTTAAAGAAAGAAAGAAAGAAAGAAAGAAAGAAAGAAAGAAAGAAAGAAAGAAAGAAAGAAAGAAAATAGAATAATTAAATAAAGAAAGGAAGGAAGAACAGAAGAAAAAATAGAATAGTTCAAGAAAGAAAGAAAGAAAGAAAGCAAGAAAGAAAGAAAGAAAGAAAGAATGGAAAGAAGAGCAGAAGGAAAAATGGGACAGTTAAAGAAAGAAAGAAAGAACAGGAGGAAAAATAGTTAAAGAAAGAAAGAAAGAAAGAAAGAAAGGAAAGAAGAGCAGAAGGAAAAATGGGACAGTTAAAGAAAGAAAGAAAGAAAGAAAGAAAGAAAGAAAGAAAGAAAGAAGAGCAGTAGGAAAATGGGACAGTTAAAGAAAGAAAGAATGAACAGGAGGAAAAATAAAACAGTTAAAGAAAGGAAGAAACAAAGAAAGAAAGAAAGAAAAAGAAAACGTTAAAATGCAAAAATTAACTTCTATTTTACCATAACTAATGAAAAAGTTGTCTGGAAGAGATCATGTGAAAAATGTGACAGGACACTTTCCAACCTAATATTGGAAAACTAAAGACTGGAACTCTCTCTTTATGTGTCGTGTCCCCTAAGAACATAGGTGAACATGGCTCTCCATAATATCCTGCCTTCTGTAGCTCTAAATAAATTCTGTCTTTTTTGTTATTTTTAAACCCTGATCTATCATCCATTTACTCAAGTTTGTCAACTATATTATGCTTTTTTTCCTCTATCCCTCTTTCCCTCAATCTGTCCTGTGAGTAACACATTTTCCAAGCCCTCCCTTCTCCTTATGTGCCTCATAAATTTCAAGTGTCTCTTTTTCCTTTTTGTTTCCATTTTCTCTAAAACCTCAGCATTAATCACATCTACTCTTTAGAAAATATAAAATGTAAATTCCAAGAAATGATGATTGTCATGGGAGACCTGAATGCCAAAGTGGGCAACAAGAAGGAAGGTGAAATATTTGGAAAATTTGGACTAGAAACCCACAATTAATGCAAAGAAAATATAGTTTTAATGTATGCTATATTTATGGGTAAAAATGTTCAATATTAGCAGCTCGGATTGAGAAATTGGAGAGCCAATTTTGAATTCCAGTCAGATCCATTACATTCACTTATGTGCTAATACCCTTGAGAAAAGTATGAATCATCTTCTTCTTTTCCTTGCTATGGGTAAATAGCCGGACAGAGTGGGTTCTATAGCCTTGGATGGCAACTGGTCTACCGAAGTAAGAAATGGCAACCTACTGCGGGAAAAAATCTACCTCGTCAGACATTTATTGAAAGATACATGATCTCCTAAGCATGTATTATGCATGGCACATAACTAACTGACTTTCCATTTGCATCCATTACATTCAAGTATGTGCTAATACCTTTGGGAAACGTATGAATCCTCTTCTCCCCCAGCTATGGGTAAAATAGCAGGACAGAGTGGGTTCTATAGACTTGGATGTCAACTGGTCTACCGTTGAAAGAAATGGCAACCTAATGCAGAATAAAACCTACCTCATCAGACATGTATTGAAAGATACATGATCGTCTAAGTATTATGCATGGCACATAACTGACTGACTGAAATGTAAAATTGGATACTGAGGTCAACACCAGCAATTGCTCGCATAAATGGCATAAGGGGGCCAAACAAACTCTTTGGAATTGATCCCTCACCTGGAAAGGAGTGACATGAACAACAGGTATCACCTGACCATCATCCAGCGACTGTCCGCACCAAAGAAAAATAATTCTTGGAACATGAAATGTTACAAATTTAAACCCCTGTGGCCAGTTTAAAATATAAAACAGGAAATGAGCATGTTAAATGTCAACATTTTAGGTGTCTGTGAAACGATGGAGATTTTGCTACTGACAAAGACAGGATTATTTGTGTAGGCAGAGAGAAAAATGACAGAGAAGTAGACCAATATATGAAGAAATGCCTCTTGGGATACTGTCAGTTATCTGAAAGAATTCTTCTGAATCCAAAAAGAAAGCTTTTCAACATACCCATCATAGTTGTGTAAGCATCGACAGCGGAGAATACAGAAGAAGAAATCCAAAAGTTCTCACTCTACATGAGACAATGCTAAGTCTCAATGCAAATCCCAAGAAATGTTAATTGCCATGGGAGACCTGATTACCAATGTAGGCAACAAAAGGGAAGGTGAAATATTTGTCAAATTTGGACTAGGAACCTGCAATGAATGCAAAGAAAAATGGGTCAAGTGGTGCAAATGATCATGTAGCAGCTAACACCTTGTTTCAAGAACTACCAAGATGAATATTGGCATGGAGAAGTCCAAGAGGAGAAATGAAAAACCAAATCTACTAGTTGTACTTAGCAAAGATTAAATACTCATTTGTAAACTAAACATTGATGCTACTACAATCAAGATGTATTCATTCTTGATTTATTTTTGACTAAATATTTTGACATCACTCTTTCATCTATTCTTTCACCTTCCTTCCATCTTTCCTTCTTTCCTTTTTATTCTACTATATTTTCTTTTGTTGTATTTTCTTGGGTTCCACTCTCTATTGCCTTCTAATCTTCTTCTTTTCTTACTCCTCATCTTTCAGCACCCTTCTGTTTCCTCATTCCCTCCCTCCCTTCCTTCCTTCCTTCTTTCCTTCCTTCCTTCTTTCCTTCCTTTCTTCCTTCCTTTTTGTTCTTGTACTTCTTCTTTGTTTCTTTCTTCTGTTTTTTTTTTCTTATTTTATCTTACTATTCTAAAATATTTTCCTGTTATATTTTCTTTGCTACTGCTCTCTGTTGCCTTCCAATCTTATTTTTCTTACTCTTCATCTTTCCGCACCCCTCCTGTTCCTTCTTTTTTTTTTGTTTTCGTTCTTGATCTTCTTTCTTTCTTTCTTTCTTTCTTTCTTTCTTTCTTTCTTTCTTTCTTTCTTCTGTTCTCTGTTGCCTACCAATCTTTTTTCTTACTCCTCATCTTTCTGCACCCTTCCTTCCTTCCTTCCTTCAATCTTCCTTCCTTCAATCTTCCTTCCTTCCTTCCTTCCTTCTTTCCTTCCTTCCTTCCTTCCTTCCTTTTCGTTTTTGTTCTTGATCTTCTTTCTTTCTTTCTTATTTTATCTTCTGATTCTACAATATTTTCACCATTTTGTTATATTTTCCTTTCCATTACTTTCACTCTCACACTTTCTTTCTTTTTTCTTTCTTTCTTTCATGCTTTTTTCCTTTCTTTCTTCTGTCTTCTTATTCTACCATATTTTCTTCTCTTGTATTTCTTTGGCACTGCTCTCTATTGCCTTCCAACCTTCTTCTTAATTCTTTTTTTTTCTTCTTCTTCTTCTTCTTCTTCTTCTTCTTCTTCTTCTATTCTTGTTCATCCTCTTATTTTATCTTCTAAATTTTCACCTTTTTTATGCCTTCTCACCCTCTCACCTTTTCTTCTTTTTTCCTATATTATATTGTCTTCTGTTATATTTTCTTTGGTTCCATTCACTATTGCCTCCCAATCATCATCATCATCATCATCATCATCATCATCATCATCATCATCATCATCACCATCATCATCTTCTTCTTCTTCTTCTTCTTCTTCTTCTTCTTCTTCTTCTTCTTCTTTCTTCCTTATTCTTATTCCACTATATTTTCACCCTTTTTATTGCTGTATTTTCTTTATTGTTACCCACTCAC